>JAOTRH010488043.1:0-24567 GCA_034768845.1 Heliamphora exappendiculata
TTCTTTTCTTCTTTTATTTTTTAATTATTTTTTAATATTTTTATTATTATTTTTTTATCTTTTGTTTTCAAAAATCTAGAAAACTTTTGGAAAATTTCGGAAACCTTAGAAAATTCAGAAAATAAATCTTTAAAAACTTGAAAAAATTTTGGAAATCTTTAGAAATTTTTGAAAATTTTGAGAAAAATTCTAGATATTCGAGAAAAATTTTGAGAAAATTCTAGAAATATTTAGAAAATTCTAGAAAATTTAAAAAAAATTCTATAAATTTAAGAAAAATTTTGAGAATATTAGAAATTTTTTGAGAAAATTTTGAGAGAATCTTTGAAATATTTAGAAAATTCTAGAAAATTTAAGAAAAATCCTATAAATTTAAGAAAACTTTTGAGAAAATTAGAAAAAATTTGAGAAAATTTGGAGAAGATTTTGAGAAAATCTTAAAAATATTCAGAAAATCCTAGAAGATTTAAGAAAAATCCTATAAATTTAAGAAAAATGGTGAGAAAATTAAGAAAATTTTGAGAAAATTCAAGGAATTTGTAGAATTTTTAGAGAGTTAATACAAAAAGACAGAGATTTTCCTAGTGCATCACGGCTTTGGGTTACTAGAATGTGCAGAAATCACGAATCTAGGGTTAGGGCGCCTAGTTTTCTAGGGCTTGAAAGGACCAAAGGAATCTAGGTTTTGTTCTCAGTTGTTTCCCTTCACTTTTCTTGCTTGATCTATCCTTTATGTATTCTTTATCTGTCTTCTCTTTACTGGTTGGTCACTACGTCCGGGCCTTCGGAGGTTCAGCCTCCGGGGAGGTGTTAGAGTGGTATGATGCCCTCTCTGCTCCCAGCCGGGCTTATATTGATGCCTCCGGTTTCGCTCGTTTCATACCCCTGCTGGGTAGGACGAGCAATGATCGGGTATGGCTGACAGCTCTGGCCGAGCAGTGGTGGGATACCCTTAACACCTTTCACTTCACCACCTTCGAGGCTATTCTGACGCCTCTGGATTTTGCCCTCATCACCGGCATCCGAGTTGGAGGAGCTTCCGTCCCATTCGACCCCACCATTGCGCAGTTTACTGATGCATTGCTGTATTTCCTCGGGGCTGTCCCCGCGCAGATGGACCAGGATCGAGTCAGATAGACCTGGTTCTTTGACCGCTTCCGACACCGAGCCTCGCCACTATGAATGGGTCGCCCGAGGCTTTATTATGTATATGTTCGGTACCTCCTTGTTTTTGAACAAGGAGAATGCCGTTCACTTACATTACTTGGGTGGCTTGGCTCGTCTTGATCCGGTCGTTTCGTATGACTGGGGCGGTGCTGCTTTGGCTACCCTCTACAGTTTTATGAGGACACTGACCCGGTTCCCTCAGGAGCTCAGCATCGGGGGATACTGGAGGGTTTGAGAGGTATGACTTAGTTTCTGTAGTTCTTCATCCATTTCTATTATCTGTTATTTCTGCTTGCTGACATCTTCTTCTTTGCAGTTATGGACCTATGAGTTCCTCGGGCTTCACGTCCCGGCGAACTCCGCGGCAGACCCTCTGGTCATTCTCCGTGCAGCCTGGTGGTCCCGAGGGCTAAAGGAGAAGAAGGCCGGAGGGAAGGACCTTGACCAGTTCTTGGTGTCTTTGGATCGGCTGACCCCTGACTAGGTATCTTTATTTTCTATTCAATACACTACCTTCTGCTTACTGTGCTGTTCACTGTACTGCACCGCACTGTTTACTGCACACTATTCATCATACTGTATGCTTTACTGTTCTTTGCATTGTTCTATACCTTGCAGGTCCACTGGGATGTCTGGAGGGGGGTAGAGGATCGGGCCAACGCGGATCTGATGCGCAGCCGCGACATCGCTGCTAGACATATCCTGCTAGAGAGCCCATTTGGGTGGGAGTACTATCTGGGAGAGCGAGTGGTTCACCAGTCGCTCAGCCTGGATGACTTTCAGATCCCAATGGTTCCTCCAGCCTGTATGCGCCAGACTGAGGATCTGAGCTGGGTCGACCTCCTACTAGAGATTATGGGGACCCCTGCTACGGAGTTGGTTGTAGCGGAGGGAGACTACATGACCTGGGCTCGGGCTAATCTGATGGGGCCATTAGGACCCAGCCCGGTGGCCCCAGGAGGCAGGAGATGGGGACAAGCACCAGAGGTTGCGGGTATTGGTGCCGTTGGTGCTGGAGCTACTATTTCTGATGCTGGCCCGATTGGTAGAGATGCTGGTCCAGCTGGTGGAGCTAGGGTTGGAAGAGTCGAGATACCCTGGACCGTATCTTCTTTTGTAGATGAGTATGCTTTCGACATTCCTATCCTGGTTCCTCTAGCTCTAGAGTTCCGGCCAAAGCATGCTCAGGTTTGACCCCTTTTTTTCACTATTTCTTTTTCGCCCTTCTTTATTCGTAGATTACTCAGTTCTGCTTTATTTTTTAACAGACAGATCAGGCTTGGCTGGATCATCTCATGTTGGTGATGAGTAGCCTGCGGACCCTTGTTCGCCAGTAGGATGCTGCTCTGCGTGTAGCTGGGGTTCCTTTTGCCCCTCGGCTGGTACGTATTTGTCCCATTTGATCTTTTTGTTTCTCCTTTACCCTATTTTCTTATTATTATTTTTCTCTTTTGACAGCCACCTGTAGTTGCTGCTGTACCACCCCTGCTCCTGCCCATGCCCCAGTTCCAGCACATGGTCGCGGGTCTCGTGCTTCCTCCCGTGCTTGTTCCAGAGGGTCAATTTCGTCTGCTCGGAGCCGATCCAGAGTTGTTTCTTCCTCCAGCAGTGACGATGGTGACGAATTCGATAGACTCTTCGAGGATGATAGCTAGGAGGAGGCTGGCCCTTCCCGGCGAGTTTACCCCAGGCATGCATAAGAGAGAGAGAGCGCCCCCCTAGTTTTTGTATTTACTTTTTATAGGCCTGCATGTCCCAGTTTGATACATTTTCATAGATTTGATCCATAAGCCTGTGTGCCTAAGCTTTGTTGATTATTTGGCCTGGGTGCCCCAGTTTTCATTCTGATACACTATACTGCATTTTTGGGCTTTCGTGCCATTTTATTATTTGCTTATCCTTCTGTTGTATGATTCTCTCTTGTTTACTAGTTAAACTGCCTTGGATGCATAATTCAGATCTCAAAACTAATACATATCACACAAATCGTAAATCATCCCATACCTATCATGTTCAAACATGGCGGTCGCCATATTCTAACATGGCGGTCACCACTTTCCCAAAATGTCTACTTGGCAGTCGCCCAATTCAGCATGGAGGTCGCCTAGTCAAAGGAATGATGTCACTGTACTATGCTTTTCCGAGATGGCGGTCGCCACATTAATCGTGCCTTTTGCCAAGATTCTGATTTTTTGCCCTTCCTAGCCTTATAAATACAGTATTGGATGCCTCATTTACTGTTACTCCGACTCAGATGGCTTCTTCTCTTTTTTTTTTATGGATTGAAGCATTTTTCCACATTGAACGTTTGAACTTCTCCCCATTTGGCTTGAATGCCCTTTTCTCACCGAGGGCTGTGAAGATTAACAGACCTTTGCTGATGGCTGCTGCAGAACTGTGGGATCCGCAGTCCCATGTCTTTCGATTTGGTTTTGAAGAACTCTTTCCCACTATAGAGGAATTTTCTACCATGTTGGACCTGTCTCCGCGAAATTCTGTTATTGTCCCTACTCCCTTTTTCTCTACTTGGCAGCAAGTGATGCAACTCTGCGATCTGTCTAAGATGCAGGCTTCTCGTCTGACGTCGGGTGACTGTCTTGACATTTCATGGCTTGTTGAGAGATTTCATCCTACTGGTGACCTCAACGATCTAGACTTTCAGCTGCGGCGTCGTTATGCACTTTGCTTATACTTTCTGGCCCAGTATCTACTTGTCCCTTCTGATGGGCGGGTTAGTTGTGTCCTGGTTGACATTACTGGCCAAATGTGGATGGGGAGAGACTTCGTGCCCCTGGTTTTGGCTGAGACATTGCTGGGCTTGGACGCTGTTCATCGTGGTGAAACCACAACCTTTGTTGGCAGCCCCTTACGTCTCCAGGTGAGCTTAACATCTTCTTCTGTTTCAAGTTCTCGGTCATACTGCAAAGTCTTTCTCTTATTATTTTAACTCTTGCTACAGATCTGGCTAATGGAGAAGATAAATCTTGTTCAGAAACCTCCCAATAATAGGCACAATGCTGCTGCTTTCCTTTACCGCATGCGTTATCAGATATGTGACACCGAGGCATCTTGGCGACAATATCTTTCTACTTTGACTGGCCCAGACATTACATGGGAGTGCCCTTGGTGGCAGATTCCTATCATGACTTTGACTACTACGGATCACCCTGGTGTTCTGCTAGTCGGCCTGCATCAGACTACCTTCTTCCATTCTCACAGGATCACGTGGCAGTTTGGGTGAAGTCAGATCATATTTTTCAGCATCCGCGATTATCTGTTCTCATCTACGCTGCGGGCTCCATTTCTAGCACACTATCGGGAAGCCTGGCCATCTCATTCATTGATGGAGATGCACGATTTGCAGTGTCCTGATCTTTCTGCTGAATACAAGACATGGTTGACACAAAATGGGAAAAAGAAAGACAAAGAAGAGGAAAAACAAGCAGCGAAAAGGAGAATGATTTGAAAACCTCTGCTTTATTTTTGAAAAATTTCACAGCTTTCTTTTTCTCCTTTTTTTTGTAGAGTTTGGAATTTGTGTGCCATCCCTTTATTTAAGAACTTTGTAGTCTTGCTTAAGGTAATGAAAAAAACTCCCACTTCACGTTTAAGATGGTTCAAATTTATTCGAAACTCGAATATCTTTATTATCAAAATCCAAAAATTAGTTTGCATTGGTCTTACTCTGATTCAAAGATGGTTAAAAATAAAGAATGTGGCTGGACTTCTTGAAAGAAGCTGTCTACGTATCCCAAAAGGGTAGAATTAGGTCTTCGGGCTCGATTTTCACTTGGGTATTGACGCTCTCCTTTTGTAATGCCCTAACTTTTGCCAAGGTCACCATTTTGAGTTTTCAGCCTTGCGAGCTACTCTAACTTTTGCCTGAGTTACCTTTTTAATTTTCAACTCAGTGAGCTTTTAGTTTTATTTTATTTTATTTTTACCTCAGGCATAGTATTTTTTGAGCTGATCGAGATTAACTGGAGTGGACAACACATTGCCATCTAAGTCCATGATAACGACTGCACCACCGGTCATGATGGTCTTGATCAGAAACAGTCTGGACCAGTTTGGTTTAAACTTGCCCCTTGGGTTAAAGATAGGAGTTCTGATTTCCTTGAGAACCAAATCTCCTTCTCGAAGATCGCGGGTCTTAACTTTCTTATTGAATGCTCGAGCTATTCTCCTTTGGTAACCTTGTACATGGAATAGGGCTTGAAGTCTCCTTTCATCAAACAGGAGCAATTCTTCCATCCGGTTCCTCTGCCATTCTGCTTTTGAGATACTAGCCTTGGCCACTATCCTTAGCGAGGAAATTTCCACTTCAATGGGGAGTATGGCTTCCATCCCATACACTAGAGAGTATGACGTTGTTCCTTTTAAGGTTCTGATTGATGTTCAGTATCCCCATAGTACAAATGGTAGATGTTCCGGCGAATCTTTGTGTGAGTTCATTGTCCTTTGCAGAATCTTTTTAATATTCTTGTTTGCTGCTTCGACTGCTCCATTGGTCTATGGTCGATATAGCGAGGACTTATGAGCTACTATCCGATATTTCTAAAAAAGATCCAGAACCTCTCCTTAGAAATGTGAGCCATTATTCGAGATAATTTCATGCGATACCCCGTATCGGCAAATGATGTTTTGCTTGATAAATTTAGCGACATGAGAGGCCTTCAGTACTGAGTAGGAAGCTGCTTCCACCCATTTGGTGAAATAGTCGATGGCCACGAGGATAAACTCATGTCCATTGGATGCCTTCGGGGTTACTCTGCTAATAACGTCAATGGCCCATACTGAGAACGGCCATGGTGACGCCAGGTTGTATAGCTGAGATGGGAGAATGTGCATAAGATTTGCGTGAATTTGAAACCTATGACACTTACACACAAACTATATACAATATGTTTCTATCGTCATCCAAAAGTATCCTTGTCGTAGGATCTTCTTGGCTAACATATTACCACTCTGGTGTGGCTCACAAACTCCGGCGTGTATCTCTTTCACCAGCTCTTGGCCCTCTTCAATGTTTACACATAGCTTATTGACCCCAGAATGTCCTCGTTTGTATAATCTACCACCACAAATGATAAACTGCGCATATAGTTGTCGTATTGCCCTTTTGTCCTTTTTGCTGGCAAACTTAGGATATTCTCCTTTCTCTATGAAGTTCTGAATGTCAGCGTACCATGGAAGGCCGTCAGTGCTCTCCCCGCCAGTTCTTTCCCCAATAGCAGCTGTCATCTCGTATGCTGACTTTTTTTTCTGCTCTATTATCTAAGGTCTCATCTATATTCCGGGTGGTATGTCAATCATGGATGCCAAGGTGGCCAGTGCATCGGCGAACTTGTTCTGCAGTCTCGGCACATGGGTGAAGATCACTGATTCGAAGCATGGTATCAGCTTTTTTAGTTCTTGATGACAGAGAATTAAGGTTAAGTCCCTGACCTTCCATTCTCTTTTTTCTTGTGAAACTACTAGTGCTGAGTCTCCCATGACTTTCAACTTTCTTGCCCTTAGTTCAAAGGCTGCCTCCAATCCAGCTAAGCATGCTTCGTACTCGGCCTGATTGTTGGTGACTTCAAAATTGAGTTTTAGGGACAACGGAACATGTGATTCATCGAGAGTGACAAGAAGGACTCCTATTCCATAGCCATATTGATTGGATGCGCCATCAAAATATAGAGTCCATTTGTCATCTCCGACTTTCATCAGTTGTTCATCAGGAAACTGGAACTCTATATCTTCATCTCCTTCAACTAGTTGGTCGGCCAGAAATTCTGCCACTGCTATGCCTTTGACTGACTTTCGAGTGACATATTAGAGATCAAACTCGGATAATAGTAGCAACCATTGGGCCAGCCTTCCTATTAGTGCCGACTTTTTAAATAGGTACTTCAACGGGTCCAACCGGGAGATGATATTCACTGTGAAAGACAGCATGTAATGCCTCAACTTTTGGGAAGCCCAAACCAAGCCCAACATGTCTTCTTTAGCGGCGTGTACCGTATTTTTGACCCGGTCATCTTCTTGCTTAAGTAGTAGACGACCTTTTTGATTCTGGTTTCTCCTTCTTGTGCAGCATACATCCCATAGCTGATTCAGTCACTGACAAATAGAGGATTAGTGGCCTGTCAGGTTTAGAAGGAGTTAGAACAGGAGGGTTTTGTAGGTACTGTCGTACGACATCGAAGGCGTCTTGGCATTTTTGATCCCACTCAAATTTGACTCCCTTCTTCAGCAGGTGGAAGAGGAGCTCACAAGTAGTTGTCAATTTTGCGATGAAGCAGCTGATGAATTGGATCTTTCCCAGAAAACCCCTGACTTCTCGGTCGGTCCTCAGAGGAGGCATTTTCAAAATTGCTTTGATCTTTGTGGGGTCGACTTCGATGCTCCATTGGGTGATCATAAATCCAAGCATTTTTTTGGCAGTGACTCCAAATGCACATTTCTGTGGGTTAAGCCGCATCTCGTACTTCCGAATTCTCTCAAAAATTTTTTGCAGTGCTGTAATGTGGCCATCCCGATCTTTAGACTTGACTATCATGTCTTCTACGTACACTTCATTCTCCTTATGTAACATGTCATGCAATAAGGTAGTGGTAGTCATTTGATAGGTTGCTTCGGCATTCTTCAAGCCAAATGGCATAACACGGTAACAATAGGTGCCCCAAGGTGTGGTGAATGTCATCTTTTCTCTGTCTTCAGGATCCATCAGAATCTGGTTGTACCCGGAGAAGCCATCCATAAATGATAGTAATGCATGCCCCGCCGTATTGTCTACCAAGACGTCGATGTGCAGCAGTGGAAAGTCGTCCTTCGGGCTAGCTTTATTGAGATCCCGAAAGTTCACGCAAACTCGGATACGATCGTCCTTCTTTAAATCTGGCACTATATTGGCGACCCATTTCGGATACTCGGTTACCATTAGAAATCCTGCGCTAATTTGTTTGGCAACCTCTTCCTTGATCTTTAAAGCCCATTCTGGTTAGATTCGTCTTAATTTTTGTTTGACCGATTTAGCATCAGGGTATAGGAGGATATGGTGCTGGATAATATCATGATCAATTTCAGGCATATCTTCGTAAGACCATGCAAACACATCTTTGAATTCGTTTAATAAAGTTATTAATTGATCTTATTCAGCTAAAGATAAAGAAGAGCCAATTTGAACATGTTGTGGGTTAGTTTCATCACCCAGATTTAATGACAAAGTTTCTTCAATTATTGGTTGGGCACGCATTTCTTTTTCTCTATTTATTAAAAGCTATAATTCTTTGGGGATTTTCCTGTTGAATTCAAAATCTTTAGAAAGCGTATGAAATAAATCGAACAAAGTAGAGTAATCGAAAACCTTTTTCATTTCATTAAGAATAGTGGGAATTACAAACTTAATGGTAAAAGCAGGAAAAGGAGCACTAACAAACGTGCCCTCAATTACAAACTCCAACTCAAACTTAGACTCAGGATAGATGATCTGCACACCAGAAGACTCGATGGACCAATTCTTTACTTCTTTTGTGGCCGCGTCGACGATGAACTTGGTATAATCTGCCGGTGCGCTAAAGCCCATTATGAAACAGTCCGATTCAGTTATGCGAAGTTGGGTCATCTTCTCATTGAACAGCATTCCTAGGTCGGTATTATTGAGTCCGTCAGCCCAATCTTCTTTCTGAACCTTCTTTTCTTCATTCTCTCCTTCCACTGTTTCTTCATCCTCTATGTCAGACAACTGGTGGCTGAAAAAGATCTCCAACCCAGGCAACTTTTGATTAGTTTCTTCATCGAACCACGGCTCCAAAAAACCACAATACGGGAAATTTTCCCCTTCCTTGACGAAGTACACATGGTGTGTCCCAGAATAATTGGCCTTTCATCCCATTTTAGGCCCTTCTAGATCTTCTTTCGTTGGCTCATACCCAAGACCAAAATGGTGCGAAGTCGGTAATACCTGAATGGGTTCCGGGATTCCCTACAGTTTACGTCCCAATCCCATGCCGGGGAAGAAGGACATTTTTCTCATCATTGTTAAAGTTCGTGGGTTGACATACCTTTCTTCTTCATTCATTAATGTCTGAACAGCTTGTGCTTTGTCAAACTGAAAACCACTGAGCAACACATCATCTTCACTATTCTAGCAAAGTTGTGCCCTCTCTTTCCTTCGGAGGGTGAATACTGTCCTCTCCATAAATGGTCAGAACAGTCCCGTTCTTTATAAATTTTCAGTTTTTGGTGAAGGGTAGAGGGTACCTCCTGAACATTTGGATCATGTAGCCACGGCCTGCCCAACAGCAGATTGAAGAAAGACGGTACGTCTAGCACGTGAAACTCAACTGACGTCTCCAGTGGGTCAACTAAAACGGCAAATGACACCAGTCCTAGTACATCCCTTCTTGTGTTGTCATAGGCTAGCACTCTTTGATTGCAGGGAGTGAACTGGTCTAGCCTCATTCCCAAACAGACAGCTGTTCTCAATGGACAAACGTTTAAGGTGGACCCTTTATCAATGAGGGTTACCGGGACCCATTTTTCTAGGCACTTGACGGTGATATGAAGTGGCTAGTTATGACCTTTCCCTTCAGCGGGAAAATTCTTATCAGAAAAAGAAATGACTCTCTGTTCAGCGGTTGGCAAGATAAGCCCAATAAGTTGCTTGGGAGTTGCATCTATCGGGACATTGGCCTTATTCAAAACTTTTAAAATAGCTTGCCTATGCTTATGCGACGCCATCAACAAGCCCCAGATACTGATGTTAGCCTTTCTTTTTCAGTTATCTCAATACACTATCATCCTCCTCCTCTTGCTCTGCCTCCTTCCCTTTTTCACTTGGCTGTCCACTCTCTAACTGAGCTGGCTTAAAGTGCCGTCCACTTCTGGTTAGGTGTTCCACGCCGTCTTTGGGGTCCCATAACCCTGGTGTCACACTATCAGTTTGTCTTACTTCGCTTTCGTGCAGAGGACCTTCGAATGTCCACAAATTATTTAGGTCACTAACGGCTGCCCTTTCCCTTCTTTCCTGATCAACATCGACAGTCCACATATTGTCAATTTCTTCCTAGATATCTTCATCGATAAAGTTCACCTGTTGCTCCTAGGCGGCCCAAAATTCAGTCCATTCGGTCCCATCAGATTTCAACACAATCATGAACAACCAATAGGACTGCATTTCATCGACGTACACTTTCTCCTCAAAAAGTTGGGGAAGGGTGATTCCATCGAGTACATGACCAAACCCATAAGGCCGAGTTGGGTAATCCAATGGCCAATCATCTATCTCGTTGCGCTATTCTTTCTCATGTTGGTAAACTTGGATCATCGGTCTATACCATTCCCAGGCATTATCGCTCCATTCTTCCATCCCATCTTGGCTGCCTTTAAGCACCATGAATGAGCATACTGTTTGGTTCTCAGCTACTGAAACATGAGGGCGGGGTAGGTGTGCTGAACAGCTGTGCTGACTCGAGTCCTCCGATTCTCCTAAAGACATGTAGTTTACCCCAACCTGCCTAGCATGATTTGGCAGTGGGTTGGTTCTGACGTTCGGCTTTAGGGTGGCTGATGGAGGAGGGATCACTTTGTTGTCAATGAGATTTTAGATCTCATGGCGGAGCCTCATACACTTGTCAGTCATATGCCCGTGGCCTTGGTGAAAGGCGCAGTATTAAGAGGCATTGTATCTCGGAGGAAGCGGGTTGGGCATTGGCATGGAGTCCAATGGCTTGATGAGCCCCTTCTCGATGAGTCGATTCAGGGCGGTAGATAAAGAAATATTGAGGGGGTGAAGAACCTCCTCGGCTTTTGCTGCTGTTGGCCATTGTCTGACTGTTGAAGGTTGTTTGCTGGATGGGTGGGAGAGGAAGAATTTAAAAGGTTTAACTTGCCCGAGCGAGCAGCGAATTGATTTTGGTTGGTTGCGGGAAAGGTCCTTCTTAATGATTTTTGATTCGGCTCGACTTTTTTAATGTCCCCAGACTGGATTGCTTCCTCTATCTAAACCCCGGTGTCAAATAATTGCTCAAATGTGGACAGAGACTGTGTGATCAGGTAGCGTTTCAGGGGAGACTGACGATTTTTCACCAACTATCCTTACCTGTTCCTTTTCAGTAGGCCTGTTTGTCATCTTTGCAGCTTTACCTCTCCAATGGGTCAGAAAGTCGACAAAAGATTCTCAATTCTCTTGTCGGGTTGTCTTAAGCTCTCCAGTTGTGACGTCCAACTGAACGCTGTTGCTATATTGGCTGATACAAACCATTGTAATGTCTTCTCAAGTTCTGGTTTTAGCTACATCAAGGGAGAGGAACCATTTATGGGCTGCCCCAGACAGAAATCGGTGAAAGAGCTGAGCCTTTAACTGGTCATCAATCCCCATTGACGACATGGTACCAACATACATTCGGAGATGAATTTGGTGATCTCCAGATCCATCAAATTTTTCCATGTCTGGTATTTTAAACTTTTTCGATAATTTAGCATCTGGGAACAAGCAGAGTCTTCCTACTTTTTTGGCAATCTTTTCTGCCAGCGCAGATTCCTTAGACTGGCCAGTGTTTTTCTCTTCTACCACAATTGGGCGAGGAACCCGAGGTGGCACAGCGACTTGCGGTATCTCTGGTCCCTGGTTGTCATTCCAAAAGTATTCTCCATTCTCATTCGTATTGTCTGGCTGTCTATTCACACCGAGCATACGGGCCTAAATTGCTTGTATTTGCGTCTGGCACTGATTTTGGGCCTAGGTCTGCTGCTCCACGGCCCGCTGTATCTCGGTAATATCCCTCATAAGGGCTGTCAGATTAACTTCATTCTTTGCCATGTTGGTCGATTTAGATACTTTACAAAGTTTACCCAATTCTGATCTTACCCAAACTCGTGTCAACTGTTTTCTTTCCAGATCAACGGTATCCCACAGAAAAACCTAGATCGTGCAAGAAGAATAACTAGTCTTAGGTATTTTTCGGAGGAATTCGAACAACAGACAGCAAATATCTTAGATACCCAAAATAGCAAAAATTAAAATAATGCTCCTGTCGAGCTCATGCCAGCAGCATAACAACTGAGCATCTGAAAATCCAGAATGAGAACTAAGGGGATAGATCAACCAAATTCTAGAGAAAAGGTTTTAACACTTAAGAGACTGGTTCGACCTATGATTATAGGAAAAAATCGATGGCCCAACGATAGAAAAAACAAAACTTCCTATCACAGGTCGAAAGAAGAGGATTTTGAAGAAAGCAAACCTAGTTTAAAATGGGGTATAAAATTAGTGCCCGAGAAGAACCCAAAAGGAGGAGAAATAATCTTAACGGTCTAAAAGCGAAACACAAGCATGACCTCAGGAGGAAGCCTAATATAACAATAGGAAAGAACTGACAATTCGAGAAGAACCTGGAGAAGAAAGAGAGAGACTACCCTAGAGGTGTTAAACAAAACACGGGCATGACCCTGGGCAGAAGACTACAGTATGAAAAACTGATCAGGGTGAAAGACGAAATCCGGGTAAGAACCCGAAGGCAAAAAACTAATCTAATCAAAGGATAACAGAAAATCCGTGCTAAATTCGGGAAAGAACTAGCCTAATTCGAACAAATAATCCTAACAATATATTCAACCAAAACATACAATAAAGAAAAACAAATAATCCTACTAGGGTTAGTAACACCTAATTCGGGGGGTCTAAATTCACTATATGCAAAAGGGTAATTTTGGTCAATTTGAACATGGTACCTTCTGAATAAATTCAAGTATATTCCTCCCATGCCTGGAGTGGTAAAGGACATGGTTAAACAGTATGTCCGAACTCTTTTACTGTATCTATGGTAGCGTACAATCAGTAAGGGTTGTCCGTCTTCTCAACAATTCTAGAAACGGATTAACGTTCAGGGCATCAGGTCGATTAGGAAGGAGGGTTTGAAGAACAATACATATGTATGCAAAAATATAAATGAAAATTTTTATTAAGAACTAATGATGTTTTCAAATCTAGCTCTCTTATTTGAATTTGTAAATCAGTCCTTAGCGGAGTCGCCCGAAAGTACTGTGGCGTTGAGATTTATGGGTAAAAAATAAGGTAACTCAAAGATGTTTTGAAAATTTTTTTGAACACTTTGAAAATTAAATTTTAAAAACCATTTTTATTAAAAACAGAGTAGCCACTTAGTTTTTGAGAAAAACTAAAAAAAAATATATACTGATCTTTGAAAACATTAATAAGAGAAAAGAAGGTTCGGAGGTTAAGGTACGAATCGGAAAATGTGTTAGGCACCCCGTTCGCTCAACTGTAAGGTTGGCCTATACTAATCATTATTGGTTCTTTAATAAAAATTTTAAAATGCATGCAAATAAAGATAATAGAGGCAAAATAAAAATATCAAAAATTAAATATAGAAAATACATAAAATATGTATGTACATTTCAAAGCGAATAAGTGTCAAAAGGAAAAATCCTAAATCATATGACATGTAATTTCTATGTAAAGAATACATGAAACACATACACACATGCAATAGTATTGAAACAACCTAAACTAATAAGATTTGGTTTAAAAAAATGCTAGAGGTTGGCAAAACTACCTAAACATGGATTTGCTACCAAAGAAAAAATCAAACTAACCTAAACAAACTTTCAAATAAAGGAACTAAAACATGCATTAATGTGGTGAATTAATAAAAGAAATGAAAAACGTAAAATAAATAAGAAACGCAAAGTAAAAGATGCTTAAAAAGAATCCCAAAAGAAAGTCTATAAAAGAAACCCATGAAAAGAGTTTTTGGAAAATATTATACTAAGGAAAGAGATTATGACTATTTACATTTTAAAAGAGAACTAAAATAAAATAGAAGAAAATCATGTTTAAGAAAAAAAATACATTTAAAGAATGAAAATTAAATTGAATAGACTTTTTATGATCTTTGGGATTTATGAAAGAAGAAGAAAGATAAAAGAAGGATAAAATAAAACTATAAGAAATAAAAGCTATAAAAAAAAGTGGAGCTTTAAGAGAAAACTGAATATTAACAATTAATGAAAGGAAATACTAACACTAAAGAGAAAGAAGAGGAAATAGAATATTATAAGAAAATTTAAAATAAATAAAAGAGAATAAAATGCTAGAAATGAGATTATACTAATGTTAATAGAAAATGAAAGATAAAAACTAGTAAATGAGTATTAAATTGACTAAAAGAACAGAGAGAAAAATAAATGTTAATACAAGAATATTAAACTAATGCTAGAAAGATAAAAAAAATTAAATATAACTTTTTAGCTTAAATGTGAAATGTGGTATTGACTATTACATTCACATAAATGTAAGTGTATTATTATAACAATTAACAATATTATTAAGTTGTAATTGTCAAAATATGTTAGTATTAATTAATGAAGTAATAAAAATAAGAAAAAGAAAGACAATGTACTTAGTGTGAATGTGAAAAAATTAATAACTAAATAATTAAAGAGAATAATCAAATTACAAAGAACAAATAAGACTGATTACGTAAATGGAAAAAAATGTGAATTGAAATGAAAAATTAACCCGATTACTCCAAGAGAGAGAAAGCAGAGTTTAAAAAGATCAGAAATCTAAACGGGGTACCTAGATTGCCGATGAATTCTCAAGTTGTGGAATGTGCCTTAACAACTCAACCCTCGGGAGGTGATCCAAGAAGGGCCTCAACATAGGTGTTGGAGGTTCGGGACTCGATATCTTGATAGGGCTTCGGCTTCGAGGCTCGTAATCGCTCAGTTTATCAGCAAAGTCTCTCCCACTCAAAATTCCCCCTGAAAACGTACGCTAGGGTACGGTATTTATAGAATTCTTCAACCAATGAGGTGTTGCCATGTTTTGGGACACGTCAGGCCATTTGGAGTTGGTGGTCGCCATGGTGCAAGTTGGCGGTCGCCGTGTTTTTGGAAGGTTCCTCAAAGTTCTATGGCGGTCGCCACAATAGAAATTGGCGGTCGCAATGATAAAAGGTGGCGGTCGCCATTTTTGGCAAGGGTTTCTACAAAGTTCTATGGCGGTCGCCATAATGAGAGTTGGCGGTCACCTTACCTAGGCAGCAAGTTTCGATGGTTCGCTAAAATTTTATTGGTTTGAAGGTTTCAGGTTCAAATACCGAGCTTGGATCACTTTTCGAGGACCGTATTGAGGCACTATTCCACCTATTTTTATCATCGGATTCGCCTAAGATTAGGCGGGACCAAATTGGAGTGTCTGCACCGGGCCGAATGATCGAGAAGATGGGAGCCGAGTCTGTCCATAAATGCCTCTGATGATTCAGGATGCACGCCCACCTTATCAGGAGGGGGCTGATTTTTCAGAATGATATCGATCTCCCCAACGTGAATCATGGGATCTGACCTAATCTCATGGGAAATTCTCTTCTATATATTAATCCTAGCTCCCTCTTATTAAGATATGCTTCTCTTTTGTGAATAACTACTTTAGATTAGCATCCAAAAGAGAAACAAGGATTTGACTTAGGCATCGGAGGGTACTCGACTAGTACCCCATTGGCACTAGTCCTGACTTTGTCTTTTTAGGGAGATGGAAGAACGCACAATAGCCGAATGAAGCTCGGCACCCCTTCTTTCGGTATCGAGGTATCATCATTTGGCACCGTCTGTGGGAAGCTATTTTCCTCTTTCTTGGTACACTCGATGGTAAAAACACGGGCTATGACCTCTGACAACAGCTGCCCACATCTCCTAACGGTAAATGGTGCCACTGACCCACGTGCCGATCAACAACTGGCTAATCTAACCCACCTAGTCCTAGAATTGGCACAAGAGACACGCGCCTTCCACTAGCAGTTTGAGGATCACGCAATAGGGCCCCTGCTCGTCCCGGCTGAGACACCAAAGGCTGGCGATGCGAACCTCGCTCTGGTCAACCTCCCCCGTCAGCACCAAGAAGCTCTAGGCCATCCCAACCAGGTTAAAGACGCTTTTTACCCAAGCCAGGGACAAGAAAATAAGGGCAATGTCAATAAACTCCATGATCGAGAGAAGGTGGAGAGTCGACAAATAGGTTCAGAGGCGGGAGATCCCTTCTACGTTAGAAAAGCCTACCCAAACATCAGGTCCGATGTCACCGCCACAATTGAACTCGATATGAGGCGAATGAGGGAACAACTTCAGAATGTCGTGGAAGCAATAAAATACATGAAGGTTGGTGGCATGGATGAACTCATATAGCAAATCGACCTCCCCTTTTCCCTGGTAATCATGATCGAGCCATTACCCACAAAATTCAAGATGCTGTAGATGGAAGCCTTTGATGGAACGAAAGACTCCCTAGATCACTTGGAAACCTATAAAGACTTTATGCACCTACAGGCGATCCCAGATGAGATCATGTGCCGAGTGTTCCTTACTACCTTGAAGGGATCAACTAGCGTTTGGTTCAGTCATCTTAAGCTAGGATCTATCAGCACTTTTAACCACCTCAGAAAACTATTCATTGGACACTTCATTGGAGCGCAAAGGCAACGCTTATCGGCCACCCCCTATTAAATGTCAAACAAGCTAGTGGGGAGTCACTCAAAGACTACGTGTCCAGATTCAACGCAGAAGCAAGTGGATGACTTAGACGACAAGGTAGCCTTGACCGCATTTATGGGGGGATTACAACCTACAAAATTTTTGTTTTCTTTATCCAAGGCACCACGAGAGAGTATGGCCAAGATGATGGTTAAGGTCCAAAGACACATGAATGCAGAGGACACGATGAACGCATGAAAAGACAAATCTAGACTTGAGCAAGAAAAGAAGACTGAGTGCTAGCGATCGAACAACGCAGACCGACCACGAAGGTCGAGGGAGGAGGAGCAAGAAAAGTTTGACATGGTCAAGAATCTCACAGAGAAGAGCGTCGCCTAGGATCTCGTTGACCCATTTGGGCCATCCAAAAGTGGGGCTTGATGGTGTTCTGAATTGGAGAAATGAAAAGGGGAAATCGCCCCGTTCGATGAGAAAACGAGGAACATAATATGGGGTTAGCATGTCGACATCTTCCGGTTCAGAGTCGGGAAAAAGGAGGAGAGGGTGGTCAATTGGATTGGCTTCAAGTATGTACTAATCCATTTTTCGCCAAAATGAATCATGTTTCTTGCCAAGAAAAGGGGCAACTCGCCATT
The DNA here is from genome assembly GCA_034768845.1 of Heliamphora exappendiculata. Lineage (NCBI taxonomy): Eukaryota > Viridiplantae > Streptophyta > Magnoliopsida > Ericales > Sarraceniaceae > Heliamphora > Heliamphora exappendiculata. Next base: position 17,304 of record JAOTRH010488043.1, read on the forward strand.
CAGAAGAGGGAATGGTGGTTCTTCTTTCAAGATAGGCACTATGGTCATCAAGGTCAATATCACCTGAAGAATAAGCTTGCCGAGAAGACATAGACAGATTGTGGAAGAAGAAACAATGAGAAAAGATGAGAGGAAAAAGGATACTGAGAGAAAGATGAGGAATAAGTGAAAGATAACGGGGTTTAAAAGGGGGATAGGCTTGAACCTTTTGAATTCCGAGAGTAATGGCGCCAGTGCAGAGGAAGACTAGGCGACACAACTGGAATAGAGATGTGGATGATGCGCGCGCGCATGAGCAACGCGTGGTTTACACGCGCGACATGCGCCTATATGAGCGCGTGTTGAGCACGTGGGCATACATCTCACGCACCTTCATACGAAGAGCTCACGCACATGTAGGGGGCAAAATGTAGATGGTCATTATTAAAATATATAAAAATTCCTAAGTTGAGTGACTCGAAGTGACCTGCTCATCCATATGAAGGCATATAAAGGAGAGTTATGATTTTTTACCCCGAACAGCTCAGGACACCATCAGTAGATTTAGTTAACGAAGTGCCATGTACTGGAGTTCGACTTACTCGAGTCGTTGGAACACGAGCCACCAGGATCTCCAATGACCTAATTAATTTCAGTGACCTAAATAAAGTTGTTATGACCTTATGCTATTAGAAGAACGGAAGTAAGAAGATGGGGGGTTAAAAAGACTGTCCTCACTCGAGTTACTCGAGTAGAGTACCTTGAGTGAGCCTAAGACACTTGAAGTATTCAAAACTCAATCATTATAACTGACCGTTGCTAGGAGATTGTTTATATTCCAAATTACTCGATCTACTAAGACTCTGAGCAGTTCGGCCATCATGAATAACTATTACGACTCTTTTACTAGGATAAGGTGTAATGCACGAGTCATTCGCGTGGTAACTGACTCGGGCCTTGAAATACCTTTGAATAGCTTGGACGACTATCATGAATGATTATTATCTACCATGAGGACAAGTAAAAAGCTTGTTACTATAGAGTTGTGGAGATTGACTCACTCGAGTGAATGAGGCCCAAGCCACTGGGACCCTAGTTGATCGGGCATATAAATTTGTTGATCATCATGAAAGAAATAAGAAATTCATAGCACAAACTATGAAGCATAGCCCTTATTATAAATTAAGACATTCCACAGTACAGACTGCGAAATATAGCACAACTATGACAGTAGCTCGGACTACTTGGTTATATTGCCATAGCACAGACCATAAAGACAACACAGACTATGAGTGTAACTTTGACTATCTAGTTATGATAACATAGCTCAGACTATATGGCTCAGCACAAACTAAATAGTCAAGATATAGCACATAGTATATGATTCTGAATTCCTTTGAGAATCAAAAGAATGTCCCAAAGACAATGAAAACAATAATAGTACAATCCTGCATGGCACGTTGGGTGACATGTGGCTTGGTAGCTAACAAAAGGGATTTCTAGAATCTTGGGACTTACCCACTCGAGTCACTCGAGTGACCCATGAGTTACTCGACCTAAGCAGGTCGGATACTTGATCTGAATAGGTCGGGTGCCTATAGGCTACCCACTAGTCGACCTAGTTGAGTTGGTGTAGAAGACTGATTCTCCGAAAAATAATTAATTTTCGAATATGATCTCTTGACCCTAGAGATTACATCTTCTAATTTAAATATATCTCTTAGAGTCTCATTCGGATCCTAATAGTTTCAACAGAGTGTTATAAATAGGAGGGAGGAAGAACTTAGATATTAAAATCATGAGCCTGAGAGGGTGTTCATACTGCCATTACTCTAAACTCAATTAGCTTTCTTCTCAACTCAATCATTATCTTTATTCGTTACGTGTTTTTAACTAATTTGCATATTTCGCCTCTCCATAGTTGTTTATTAATTATTCTCCTAAAATAACCTTATATAACCAAGCTTCTACCACTTACAAAAGACAATAATACTATTTATTCATAACTAATTTATTATATATCGCCACGAACTACATATAATGGTTAATATTAAATATATGAATAAAAAAATTTGTTCAATTTGAAAAATAAAATAAAAAAGCTAACTTTTTACTCAAACAACCAATTTAAGAAAAAATAGCTTAAAAGCTAACTTACCAAATAAACTACGTTTAACCAAATCAATTTTTTTAGCTAAAAAAGAAAAGTCAAAAAGTCAAAAAAGTAAAAAAATTAACTTTTAAGTTAGCAATTGGGGCTTTTAGCTTATATTTTGGACTAATTTTTTGTTGACACTTTTTTTGTCTTTAGTGAATTGTTTTCAGTATTAAACAAAATGAGTGTATTTTATACATTCTTTTCGTTACGAGGAAATCGAAAAGTAAATTTTTTTTATCAAAACTTAAAAAAAATTCATGTAAGACGGAAAAAACCCACTTAAGTAGGTTTTTTAGCTTTTTTTTTAGTTTTTTCATATTTAGTGAATTTTTTTTAAATTTGGTCATAACGGGCATACTTTTTGGAATTCTCTCATCACAAAAAATCTAAAAAATAAAAAAATAAAAATAAAATACTAAAAAATTCAAAAAAACGAAAAAAAGATTCAACAAAAAACCATTTATAGACTAAGATTCTTGCCCTATATTTGGAGAAATCACAAGTTGTACTTTGTTCTCTTTTTACGAAAGAAAAAAAGGAGAAAAAAAAATCAAAAAAACAAAGAAAACGCCGTATATGGGCGCCATTGGAGATTCTTTGCTACCTGAGTTACAGAGAACCCTCGTCCTATTGTAAAACCAAAACAAAAACAAAGACAAAATGTTAAAATTGTCATGATATACCCACATGCATACATTAGTGAATTTAAATGGTCCCCAATCTCTATCATCACCCATAGACACTTCCGCACATCATTGCTCTGACATCTAAGATAAGAAGCAAACTCAATTTTGACCACCAAAAAGTACAATTAGGCATATTTTAATTACAAATTCAATGACAAATTAGTGTTTTTTTATTGGTAAAAATACGTATTATTTAAAGAAAACAGGGTTTTACTGGTAAAAAAATAATAATTTGTAATTAATTTTGTGTTTTAAATATATGCATAGAGTCGAACTCTTTGACAATATCATTGATAGATTCATTGACGTTATAAAGTTGTGTTTAGATTAATTAGATATTTGGAATCATGACTCTGCAACCACATTATGTTTTGGGAAAAAGCTTCTAGCAAAAAGCTGGACATGATGAGGGCAGGAGTGCATAAGAAGTTGATGATGTCACACAAAACCCTATCTATCTAATCAAATGAAAATGGAACCAAAACAAGAGAGAAAAAGGTGATAATATTAATGCATGTACCATTGGCTACCTAACCTTTGAGACAAGAAAAATGCATTTTGTGCATTTCTTTACGCTGTCTTATCTGTTGGGATACATGCCAAAATAAAGGCGGCCAAGTTCTAAGATGCTTACAATAAGAAGTACCAACTCCAAAAAAAAAAAAAAAAAAAAAAAAAAAAAAAAAAAAAAAAAACTATTCACCAAGACTTTTTGGTATCAACGGATAGAAATAATTAGTGAATAGAGGCCGAAGTCGCTAAAATTTGAACCTTGAACTTAAAATAACTAATGCCGGAATCAAGAAATTTATTTATAGAAGTGCCAAAAAAATTATATTAAATAAGATTGACTCAAAAAAGTACCAGGTTTCAAGGGCACGTGCCTCTCTTTAAGTATTCAAAAATTATGATTTTGGTTATGAATGTTATTCTTAATTTTATCCCCCAAAAGTCTCATATGCACGCACCCCTTTTACATCTTTAACAAGCTCCATTCATTTAAATCTCCTATAAAATTTATACAAATTTACTCATTTCAAGTTTAGCTTCGCTAGAAAAATTTCAATTCTATTTTAGTATTTCAATTCATATAAACTAACTCTTTTTTTTTTCTTTTTTTTTAAACACTTTTTACCATTGATGCGGTCCCACGTGCGCACTTCGCCCTATAATTAGATTCTATTTAGTACAATAAAAGGTCGTCATCCATATTTGAATTTAGTGTTGTTTGAAGGTATTTTTGTCCCACTTGAATGGATTTTCTGACCCTGCCACTGACACAAGATTTTATAAAAAAAATAATTCCCATTTATGATAGTATAAAATGCCACAATTTAAACGTGCAACTACAATAGGTACATTGCACATTAGGTTCAAAGGCCAACATATTATTGCTACTATAGCATTAATTCAAAGCCATAGTACCACACAAACCAATTTGAATTTTTATTTTCAAAAGAATTGGAGGAGGCAAATTTTGGAAAACTTTAAAGAAAAAAAGAATTGGTTTAAAGATGTGCTTTTAGTATTTTTACTTAAAATTACAAAAAAAAAATTAATTGTTGAGTTGTAATGTTGTATTATTTTCTCTTTATAACATGACTTAAAATAAGGCAAAATTTTAAGTTAGCGTGTGTTTGGTTTTGAACTTTTTATATGATTTTTTTTTTTAGTCATTATTTTTTTACATTAAACTAAATGAGTTAATTTTTAAAAATTTTCTCATTATGAAAAAATAAAAAAATAAAAAAATAAAAATTTTGACAGAGAAATACTTCCTTTTTGTCAGACAGAAGGTAAAAATCTAACTTAATAAGCTTTTTAGGCTTTTGTGGTATTTGTTTTTTGTCTTTTGTAAATTGTTTTTTTTTTTTTTTTTGTCTTTTAGCAAACCATTTTATTAACTAAATGTAATAATGTATTTTTATATATATAATATTGATAAGGAGCACGTGCCCGTCCTTTTCCCAAAATGGCTCGGTAATTATTTATTTATTTATTTTGTTTAGTTTAATTTTATTTTTAATAATTTGTTTTATTATTTAGTGGATGTATTTTAATTTTTAACAACTCTTCTCGAGATAAAATTGAAAAAATAAAAAATAATGATCAAAATACAAAAAGAACTTCAGTAAAAATAAAAATAAATAAAAATAAATTAATAAGTAAAATTTAATATTATTTATTTTTGTCTTTAATGAATTTTTTTTATCTTTTCATCAATGTTTTTTATTTTTTCGGTTTATATCGTGGAGACAATTGGAAAAAATAAAAAATTTTAGTTAAGAGATAAAAAAAAATTCAAAAAAACAAAAAAAACAGTAAAATTTCTGCAATTTAGCCCAAACAGGGCTCATCCTTCGCTACTGGTTCCACCATTTGCTTCAAACTAAACCTACGTTACTGGATTAAAATTTTATATAAATATATTTCAATATTTTTTTATATTGATGATCTTAAATGGAACAATTAGTAATTATTATTATTTATATGTATTTGGTCTCAAGTTTAAGTCGTTTTATTTGTTTTTAGTTTAATTTTTTTTAAGTTACAGCAATTTTATTATCATTTTAAGCCACCAAAATTTTTATATAATTTTAAATTAACTCAAATTTTTAAGATGCAAAATAAAACTAATAGAATATAAAAAAATAAAAGTTATGATCAAAATGTACTTAAGGCATAACTTTTTAATAATAAAATATTAATTTTATTTTTACCAGTTATAGTTAAACACAAAATATTAAATAAAAAAATACTTTATTGTAAAAAGCATATATATAAGTTAAAAGTTAGATGTATGAGTGGTACTATATTATATTTATTTTTTTTGTAAATTAAATTTTATTAAAATATGATTACAAACATATTTTGTTCATTTAAATATGTACAATTAATTTTTAAATTTATCAAAAAATTTTTTGGAATCTCATGTTACAAACTTGTTTTGGGCCTCGAAATTTTCAAAATCGACCATATTCTTAATTTAAAATTCTTACTTTTCTAAGTAGTCATTATAGGAAGAATTTAAAAAGTATATTTATTTAAATTAATATAAAAAAATTATTAAAAATTATAAAAAATTATTATATAAAAAAATTAGAACAAACAGATATTCCCTTTGTCGAACACAAAAGTTTTCCATTACAACCTCTCAAGTCCTTTCTCTGTTTTTGGCATATATTTTCATATCATTAATTTCTCTAGAAAAAAAATTGAAACCTGAATTAAGAATTTTTTTGAATTCCCATTTAAAATTAAACTTTTAATTTTTTTTTCTTAAAATCATGAAAAAAATAATTATCACATGAAAACATTTTTTCTCTATAGTGGCTTACATTTAGTCTCTGTTTGGGATCACCAAACAACCCCTCTTTGGCATTTTTTGAAAAAATATTAGCTTTTCTAAAAAGTTTATAATTTTATTTTAAGATAAAAAGTCTATTCACATACCAAACAGACTAACAGTTTTTTTAAATAAAATAACTATAAGTCATTTAATTAAAATGTCTAATATAGTTTTATTTTTTATTTTTAAGTTGTTGTGTTTGAAATATTGACATGAATTTTTTTATTTTTATGAGGAGAATTGACTATTTTAATTAAAAGTATTATAGTAATTTTAGTTCAAAAGAAGTTAGAGTGTTTGAGATGCGCATAGTTTTTTTTTTCTTGAATTAAGTGATGAAAAAAAAAATTAGTTGACTTTTTTGGAAAAAAACCAAATAATATAGCTTAAAAGCTAATTATTTTGCAAAAAAATCATTAAAAAAAAAAAAAAACCAAACAGGAACTTAGTAAAAAGCTTCAAACCTCGTTGTTTTGTTCGGTCATCACTAATAAAAAAAAAATAATTTATATTCTTTTTTTCAAAGTAAATGGTTGGTTGTTGATGCTTGACACACCCACCTTTGATTGAGTAATTGTCCGGTATGCCATTATTTATATGGAGTCTCCGTAAAATTATGTGGTGAAAAATGTTCTGTATAGCACAATATTAACCACAATAAATATTGATTTATTTTTATTAAGTAAATAAGAAATAAAGATGATTCTCCAAGTGAGTATCGAATAATTATATTTTTTGAGAATACCACTAAGCTTGTTAAAAATAAATTGACTAAGCCACAAAATCAGTCCGAACAAGTTAAAACCAGTAGTTCGGTTCGATATTTTTGGTTAACCGGTTTAGTTTCGGTTCACAAAAAAATAGAACTATATAATACGGTTTAGTTATTAATTTTAGTCTCATAGTTCCGGTTTAAAATGATGAAAAAAAATTCATATAACCGATCTAAATTAATTGGAATAAATGCTTAGTTTAGTTTAGTTTGGTTTCGGTTTAGAACTGAATCGAGTCGTGTGAAATATGTTATATAATAATTATTCTAAATTTATATATATATATATATATATATATATATAATTTTTTGTATTAAAA
>JAOTRH010488054.1:0-95522 GCA_034768845.1 Heliamphora exappendiculata
GCCCTTAGACCCTCAAACCAGCAGTCGGTGAAAGACCTTCAAACTGAGAAGCACACAGTTGCCGGAACAGTTACCGGTCGCCGGAAAATTCATTGGTCGCCGAAAAATCGACTGAAGGTATTATAGGTACTGAGCAAGGACAAGAGATGCTGGAAATAGGCAGAATAGTGGTCGTCGGCGTCGGAAAGAGAGAGAGCGGAGGTCACCGGCGCTGGAAAGTGGGAAAAACAGGGTCGCCGGTGCTGGAGAAGGGTTGCCGGTGCTGGAGAAGGGTCACCGGTGCTGGAAAGTGGGAGAAACAGGGCCATCGTTGCTTCGTTGGTCGTTGGGGAGGTGCGACAGTGTCTTGGGGAGACAGTCGAAGGTGCGACTAGGGTTTTGGGAGGTCGTCGGGGTTCGGACAAGGGCGAAAGTGGTCGGAGGTGGCTGTGGCTAGGGTTTCAGTGTTTGATGAGGACAGTGGCTAGGGTTTCGGCCTGGTCTAGTTTCGTGGCTGGTGGCTATGGCGTGGCTAGTGACTGTTGTTGGCGTGGCTGGTGGCTGTTTGGCGTGGCTGGTGGCTGTTGTTGGCATGGTTGGTAACTGTGGCGTGGTTGGTGACTGGTGACTGTGGCGTGGCTGGTGACTGTGGGTGGCTAGTGGTTGTGGCGTGGTTGGTGGCTAGTGGCTGTGGCGTGAAGAGGGAGACTAGGGTTAGGGTTTTGTGGAGGTTTCGTGGAGGCTAGGGTTTTACGGTAGCTCTGATACCATGTTAAGAATAATGGAAAGCCATACCCTAATGGGTAGGCGAGCTCTTATTTATAATCAATTTAGAGAACACTATTACAATCATACACCTACACACGCCGGATAATAATAACATAATAGTAATATAATAATAATAAGCTACTAACATATTCCACTTTTCTTCTTCCAGAAGTTTAAGTTTCTTAGCAATAGTGGAGTCAGACAAATACAACAGCAAAAATCTGCAATGAAATATTATTTGTCAACTTGTTTAATTCTCTTGGAACAACTGGATAAGAAGTCCCCAAGTGAGCGTATTATGGGGGACCGTCAAGCACATCAGGCAAGTATCAATGGGGATCTCGTTGTTGCATATTTTAGATCGAAGCAAGGTGCCATCAGACGTTCAAGAGGCAGTCTCACGATTGGGCACTCATGCCCGGAAGTTCTCATTATATACTCCTGCGGGTCGGAAAGTGGCAGGGGAAAGAGGGGGGACACTGGGCGAGATCTATCAGCAGCGAATTCCCATACAAATTGAGGCGCCTATCAAAAAAATACTTTGAAAGCTTCGGGATCGAGATCTCATTAGCCGGCCAATCCACGTGGCTTGCATGACGAACGCTAGTGATGAAGACATCGTAAATTGGTTCGCAGACATTGCAATTCTCTACAAGTGATCTCTTTCTTGTTTCTATGTCCGACCAGCCAACAAAGGAATCAATGAAGTACAACAAGTATTGTTATCTTTCACACTTGGAAAAAAAATTCTTTGATTATACAAGATAGAGGTGCCCTGAATTAATTAGCTCTCAGCTATTTCTAAACAAGTATAGGAGTTAAAAAAGAACTCATAATCTAACACCTAACTAAACTGGACACTAGAACGTAAATCATAGAAACGAAAAAATTTAGGCTAATTTTTCAGGTGCAGGTAATGCTGGTAGCCAGTAAGAGGAATCTAGAATATGCCGCATTATGCACGCCTGACCAATATTTGTGGGGAAGATGGTCACTCAACTTGCTTTTGTTGGTCATCAGTAACACCTGCATCTAATGAAGTGTATTTTATAAATCGGTTTTATTGTACCTTAAAAGGTGGTTCTGTCATGCATTCTATCTAATAGTTATTCATTGGTTCATCTCCACCTCTCTTTCATCTCGGATGCCGTGTGGTGGTCCTTGAAAATTTTTAGAATAAGGATCACTTTTACAAGGAGTGTTCCGTGAAATATCGATTGCTTGTTGAACTCGTGAATTGCGTGATAAGTTTTTTACCCTTCTTGTAGAAATTTGCAAAGTTATTGAAATACCTTCAATGTGAAGGAATTGATTTTTCTCTAATAAAAGGGTTAACTTAGAACCATTTTGGGCTGGTCCAAACCTAGCAGAGAATGTTTTCCAGTCATGTAACACCAATTGTGGGGACCATAGGTCCTTCGGTGCGGTTCTTTTGGTTGTGTCTGGTTCCTTCCTTTCCAAGCATACATTTAAGGAGCTGATGTACATCAAAATTTGCCTACCTCTTAGAAAATGAAAAAAGAGAAGCAAATGAAGAATAAAGATTAGAAAAAGATGAGGAAAGGAGTGTTTTTTCCCTTCTTCAGCTATGAGGCTCAAACATACAATCGCTAGAGAACCTAGTAAAATTGTGCTGCAAACTTATTACTCTTAACCTTATGATATGAGGATTTGAAGAGAAAGAAAAAGTCGCACAAGAGGAAAGAAAATTGGGAACTGCCAGAACAATCAAGTTAGGTTTGCACAGTTATATTTCACTCACTGAGTATCAATTAGAATAATCCGCTTGGTCCAGGACCTTTTGAATCTGAAAGTATTTGGTTGGCTCCTAGTGCCTTAAGTAATGGTTGTTTCATCAAAGTTTATCACAGGTTTAATAAGGTATGGTACTAGGCACTTATGTCGCATTACTTTAACGAGAGTGATTGTTCATGGAATAATGAAGGCCAATGCATCCCATATTGAGAAGTTTCGAAGTAGATAAACGGAAAGGCTATTAACTTGGTGACAGTTCTACTTGGCTTGACTGTTTTATACTTTTCTTTAAGAAAAGCATATATAAAGGTACCAAAGGGACACTCTTGTGTATCAGGTCACAAATACTAAAGTTAAATCATCTCCGATAGTCTACTATATCACTTATCATTACCAAAATTTGGAATCAACATTCCAAAAAGAGTCTATCCGCCATGTAACCTGCCAAATTTGGCAATTGCTGAATCTTGTGCCAAAAAGAAGAATTTGGCACAAGATTCAGTAATTGCCATTATTTGAAAAACTCCTTTTCTCAAATATCTCTCATGACGGGGCCCACAAATAGCATTCGCATTCTATATTGTATGAGGAAAATAGAAAAAAATGACATTTGTATTGTTGGAGCAGGATTGTCGAATTCTAGCATTTTCTGCGAAGTATTTTGTTAGTGTTAGTATATGTTTCTCTTTAGAGTTCAAAGTTTAGGGATTTTAATGACTTTTAATTCAATTTCTGTTGTAATATGGTCGAATTCTTTGAAGATGCTCCTTTGCCATTGCGGATTAGTCTATATTGCATTCTATTCTAATACTATCTAGTGAGTGTGGGAATTCTAGCCCTTCACATTAAAACTTCAATATTTTCTAAGCATAATGCTTCATTTGCATTGCCACTATTTTAGTTATTCTTCTTATTTATATAGTAAATAAAAGAAAGTGTAGTTTTCTGAAACTTGCCAGAATTTTATGGTAACTACTTTTGAGAATTTTGTTAGACATGCTAACTATATGTGATCATGAAAACCACGCTATATAATTGAAAATTATTGTTAATGCTGATTTTGATGAAGTGTTAGGCATTGCTAACTATACAAAATAATCTTCACTACAGCTGAAACCAAATTTAAGTGGCATTTAAATTCAGTTACCTAATGACAGAATTATCTTAAAAATCATTTGACTCATGCATAATGTAACTTATTAATAATAATAATGATAATAATTGAAGGGGGACGGATTCAACTTGGGCCAGATCCTCAATCGGCCCATTGGGCCCAACCTAGTGAAGGCACCCCGATGGGCTAGCCCACGATCTCTTCCAAATCACATAGCCTAGCACGTACAAGGTACCAGAGCTGAGTTCACAAGAATTAGCAAGGGAGGCGTGGTTGAGCTGGGGGCACTAATGTGGGTTGTGTGGCCAAACTAGGGGCATTAATGAGGGTAACGTGACGGAGCTAGGAACATTAATGATGACATGACCAACCCTGTAAACCCACTGCTACACCATTTCTGGAGGACATGGGCCTGGTGTAACTGCCTGCAGGGTGAGGCTTTTGATGGAATTCAGCCCATTGTTAGCTCCCGAAAAGGACATGGCCTTGAACCCCTATATAGAGGAGCTAATTCTATACTAAAAGGTACACAACATTCATCTCCTAGAAACTCAGTCATATTGAATTCGGATTGTTCTCTTGGCTCATTTCATTTTCCTAAATCCACTATATACTAATTTAAGTAACGGAGTGGCAATCTGGCATTTGCCGTTGGCCATTCTAATGGTCGTTACTCAGTGCATGTCCCCTAGACCCAAGTAAAGAATCCTTGAGGACTGGTTCTTAACCGTTTTCAACTCATTTACGGTTTTCCCCTATATTTTTGGTGTTGTTTGTGGGAAGATCCAGCCAAAATCTCGTCAGAGACTTCGATGGCGACCCCCTCACTGGTAATATCCGTTGGAGATGATATTCGTCTGAAAAATCTAGGGAAAAGCCGTTTTTCCCTCCAACATGGGCGTCAACAAGGAACTTGAGGACGACCTCAATCGCAAGGCTTCCCTTAATGCAATGGGGATGGAGATAATAAAGCTCCGAGCGGCGCTCAAAAACAAAGAACTTGATTCGATCGTGCTAGCCAAAGGCCGGTCCCACCATGCAAGATTGAAGTCAAATGTCCGCTCCTCCAAAAGTCCAATTTCAGTAAGGCCGAGGGTGGACCTAGAGGTAGGACGGATAGTGAAAGAGTTCACCTCGATTCATCAGAGTTCGAGCAATGAAGGGCGTAGTTACTCTCCCACGCGGGAGGAATCCAGCTAGAGATCCCCAAGACGAGGAAGTAGTACCCGCTCCTCAACGGGAGCACCGACTTAAGGGAGTGGCTCTTGGACATACATGGGCGCTTCTGTTGCCCATGTCACGCCTCAAAACCTAAGACATAGAAATTTGAGATTGAACGGTGATAAAAATAATGTTTCCCAAGAAGTTCGACAAAAAACGCGCGAAAAATGGTGAAGAAAATCTGGGATACCCTCACTATTTTAGTTATGACTTTTTATGCAAAACAAATTTTGATATGAGAGTAGAACCATTGGAAAGAAGATTTTTGGGGTTTCAATTTGAGTACAAGAATGACCCGATTCGGAGTTTGGACGAAAAAGTTATGATTGATTGAAGTCGGCTCAACGCAGTCTGGCGCTGGCTAGCGCTTGAGTGCTCCGTGAGCGCCCGCTTCTGGAATATGTGGAAAAGATAACGCTTGAGCGCCTAGCGAGCGCCAGCTTTGGAAATTTTATATTCTAATGCATTTTTGACTCCAAACATTCCAACACTTCAAACTTCTCATAGAGGGGGATGCAAGGGCTATGGAAAAGTATGAAATTGCCCCAAAGATAGGATCCAAAAACCTCTCCATAAGAGATACAACATGAACATTCATTCGAAAATGTGAAATTTGTGACCTCATGGCCTTACAATACAACTATTCAAAATATAATTATATCATTCGATCAACTTCCAACTTGTAGTTACATCTTTCAATACAATTCACAAAAATATACATGGAATATGATCTCAAAACAATTTAAGGCCCAAAACAATCAACATGTACCAAGCTTCTCTGATGATATGTTTTCGTTATTAGTACTTGAAAAATGATTATACAAATAACGTGAGCCGAGACTCAATAGGATTCTAATAACCTATATGCGCAAGCTTGTTATGCAATTAGCAATTCTATATCTATACTCCCAAACCCCCAAAAGTATCCATTTACCAAATTCTCATGATCAAATTAATCACTTTTTCATCATAACTAATTTAATCTAGTTGTATAATCCAATCATATCACATTGGTTCAACGCCTATTGTCACATACATTTGCACACCTTTTTGGGAACACTATCCGAAGGAATGGGGCACCTCACCACGTTTTCGGTATTAAACTGAGGGAATCGGGTACCTATTCTTACGCAAGTTTTCAGTCTTTCACCGAGGAGCTAGTCAAGCCTATATTAATTCAAAATCTACCTCAATATTTACAACATAATTGCTCAATTATATTGGTCTCTCAACCATTGCATATGGTTTTCACCTATCACACATTCACTAAATGGTTAACAATTCAATTTTTCAAAATTGATATTGTTAACTCAAATTTTCACAATTTGATACTCAATTTCAATTCAATGATAATTTCCCCAATTTTGTCAACTCAACAAAGATTTTAATCAAAAGCCCAATTTGTACACAATTTACACAATGTTTCCCCAAATCACACGTCCAAGATATCAAACCCACATCAAACCTTTAGTTAATCTCATATTTAGTTTATTAATTCCAATTAATGTCAATCTATTGATTTCATGGTTATAAATACAAATTAAACCCATTTTATGCTTCCATAACCCTATCTTCCAACAAGATCAAGTTAAACTCACTTAAATCACCCATCTCCAAACTAGGGTTTCAAATCTACATGCTATACACAATAAATACATGAAATAAAATAAAATTAATTGCATAAATATCACAAGTAAACATGTAGGGTGAAGAATCCTACCTCGATTTATCGAAACCCAAAACTCGAAACCCGAAACCTGAGCACCTGCAGGAAAACCCAAATTCGTTGGAATCAAAATCCATTTGGTTGTAATCGAAGCCCTTGACGTGAGGAATAATCTTCTTCCCCGTGATTTTGCTCGGTTCCAAGTTTAAAGCTTCGAAAATTTTGAGAGAGAGCTTAGAAGTTGTCTCCCATGGAGGTTTTGTGAGAGAGAGAGAGAAGAAAGACAAAAGGGGAAGAAGGGAGGGAGAGGGGATCAGTTGGGAGGAGAGAGGGAGAGCAAAAATCTGAATTTTGATGCTTCCTAAGGAAGCTAGGTACATCTTTCAATCCCACCAACCCATGTTTAATTACCAAATTGCCCCCAGTCTCCCAACAACTCATAAAACTATGAAATTACAACCAAATTATCCTGAAATTAATATTTTAAGTTCAAATTAATTTAGGAATTTATATTTTCGTAAATTACCAAAATTCAAATTTATCACCGAATTAAGATTCTCGAACTCCTGCGCATAAAGACGGTTCCAACAACGCATGCAAATCCAAAACCGGGCCACTGGCCACACACACACACACACATATACACACACACACACATTATAGAATGTCACAAATAATTTATTACATAAATATTTAATTATAAAAATTTAAATAGATCCGGGTCTTACAACTCTCCCCCACTTAGAAAATTTTGTCCTTGAAATTTGACGTACCTAAAGGCGAGAACAAATTCGGATACTTTGAGCGGACCTCAGACTCACTCTCTCATGTCGCTTTCTCAACACCATGATGTTGCCACAACACTTTGACGTAAGAAATTGTTTGCCTCTGCAATACTTGTTCCTTGGTGTTCAAAATCTTCACCGGTTGTTCTTCATAAGAAATATCCTCCTCAACTTGTAGTTCGGCCCAATCAAGAACATGTGAAAGATTCGGCTTATACTTCCGCAACATAGAAATGTGAAAGACGTGCATTGGTGAAAGCTGTGGAGGCAAGGCAATGCGGTAAGCCACCTCTTCTATTCTCTTAAGGATCTCAAACCGCCATATAAAGCGTGGCGATAACTTCTCACTTCTACCAAGCCTCATCAATGAGAAAGGAAGAAGGTTATTTATATTTAGCCAATGCCAGGATTTTATGGGTCTCCCTCTGTATATTTATATTTTTTTATAGCAATTCTTGGTATATATACCTCTCTCTGTATATTTATATTTTTCACAGCCATTCGTGGTATATACTAGTGCCTGAATGTGCATCAAGTAATTATTTTTGTGGGAAAAGTTTCAATTCACCTAAATTTTTTTAATCAAATGTGTGGTTGTGGTTTGTTTGATGGCTGTGAAAAACAGAGAAAACCAAATGTTCTTCATTCCCTTTCTATGAACAAGCGACCCAAATGCTGATAAAAAAACAAGCGACCCAAAACTTTCGTTTAGGAGAAGGTATTTATGTCTTTTTTCTTAGAAAAATCACTCGATGACAAAGAAAACTACAGCTCGAGCTCGAACAACAATGGCTGAAGTGACAAGAACTCGTTGTCGAAACCCTTCTCCAAATCAAAAGATTGGATTTGTTTTTGAAGTTTCGGTGTTATATGTTCATATCAAGCCCTGAGCTTGACACAGGACCTCAAGCGCGAGATTTTGCACTCGTTCTGTGAACTAGAGAGAGATTGTAGAGAGAGGAGAAGTAGAATGTGGAAATTTGATTATAAATTCAAGGGTAAAATAGGAAGAAAACATGAAATATTTAATGATAAATTCAATTTTCGTTCAGTCAACTAACGAAAGAGTTAAGGTGAAATACAAAAGTAATGCAGAAAGGAGTGCAGTGTTGTTTCAGTACCTTCAGGGGAGGTCCTTAAAATAATCCTAAACTTCAAGGGAGGTAACTGTAATTTACCATAATAATAATAATAATAATAATAATAATAATAATAATAAGAGTAAATTATACTTACTTCCCCTGAGATTTAAGCTTATTACAAAGACCTCCCATGTGGTCTCTGAAATTACACTAACTTCCCATGTGATTTAATTTTAACATCAATTGCACCCAACCATTAAATTTTTGAACAAATTTTTATGATCAAATCCGTTCATTACGTAGAACTCGTCATATTTGTTTAGCATGTAAAAATTTAGATTCATCCGATATCTGTAACTAAGTGATTGAATAAGATCTCATAATAAATAAATAAATAAAAATTATTTAATCACTTAGTTACAGATATCGGATTAATCTAAATTTTCACATGCTAAACAAACTCGACGAGTTATACGTAATGAACGGATTGAATCATACAAATGTGTTCGAAAATTTAACGGTTGGGTGCAATTGATGTTAAAATAAAATCTCAGGGGAAGTTAGTGTAATTTCAGAGACCACATGGGAGGTTCCTGTAATAAGTTTAAACCTCAGGGAAGGTAAGTGTAATTTACTCTAATAATAATAATAATAATAATAATAATAATGCACAAAGAATTCTAAAGTTGTCTCCTTTTTGCTTCGATTCTGGAGGTACCATTTTGTCCTTAATATAGAATGAGTTTTCTTTGAATAGCTTTCTTGATGGGCATCTAGTTCATTTGGTTTCTAGGTTTTATGTATCTCCTGCTCCTGGACGAATGGGATACTTGGCAGCACTGGAAAGGTCAGAATGCATTTTGTATATTTTGTTAATTTGTAATGTTAGTTATATTAATATTTCAGTGCCATGCAGATTTCTTAAAATAATGGCCATGGTGTGGGCTGGAAGTCAAGTTACTAAGCTTGTCCGGGCTGGAGGGTGAGCTTTTTCCCACCTCGCTCACTCGTTTTCAGTACACTAGTTTATTAGCTTAATGACTCTCTCTCTCTCTCTCTCTCACACACACACACACACACACACACACAGACACACACACACCTACCCACCCACAGACACACACACCCACCCACCCACGTTCTTACTGGGATTTGCCCAGTCTATCCCCAATAACTTCTATATCTTGATTCTTGGACAAATGTCACCAGTGATTTAGGCCCCTTCAAATAACTCTGCCTGTTCTGTAGGTGCAACTGAAAGGGGTTTAAATCTCTCTTCAACCTCATTATGTTTTCAAAATTATGAGAAAGCCAACATAGTCAATCACTCTTTTTTTTTTTTGTTTCTTTTTAGTCTTCAACCATATATTGAGAGTTGTTATTCTATTTTTGTATTGTAAACATAATACACACACACACACACACACTAAAGGCACTTTTCAACTTAAAAAGTAAAAAAAATGTTGACAAAAAATAACATATTAAGAATTCTCAATAGACTTTCTCTCAAATTTCTACCACCACCAAGTGTTTTTATTGCTAATTGTTAAAATAGGAGTATTATTGTACTTTCGGCATTTTTGGTCTTATTATATAAATAACAAGTGGTAGGGAATAAATCATAAGTTGGGATACTCTCATTCACCAATATTTTGATTCTCTCTCTTTTTCTCTCTCATTCTCTGCAATAATTCTAACATGGTATCATAGCAAAATTATGTGTAAGAAAAATTTCTTAGCAATCTGTTTGAAAATCAAGAGGAATCGCAGTTGTTCATTTGAAAAAATAGCTATTGGGCCTCAGGCTGGGCCGGGTTGGGCCAAACTAGCCGTTGGGAATGGAAGGGGCGGGCCAACGAGCGGGCCAAACAGGCGGGCCACGGGCTTAGGTGGAAGGCCTACTCCCGGAATACATATATGCGGGCTCGGGCGGGCTCGGGTTTTTACCGGGTTTGGCCCGCATAGTGCCGGGCTTCGGACCGCCCACAGGTCTCGGGCCATTTTTACACCCTTAGGTTCACCCTATTCAGATGATTTCGGTTCAGGTAAGGGTTGACCACTATTGATTGAAGTCCTTGGGTATTTGATTATAGTTTTCAGTCATTTCTTCGGCCCTTTTTTGGCTTTGCTGTGATTGGTATGATACTCTAGATCTTATTAGTACTCTAGTGGTTCCGGTCTACTCGTGTTGCATCTTGTACTCTAGTGGATCTTATTGGTACTGTAGTGGCTCAGGTCTACTGGATCTTATTCGTTCTTCTTGTTCTTGTTTTCTATAACCATGTCTGATACAGGGAAGCCTTCTGGTAGTCATGAAGACACCGGTTTAACTCGTTCAGGGATTCGTACTAATAGTCTATCTCTTCAGATTAGTCATGTCAAGTTGGATGGTAGCAATTATTTAATTCGGTCTCGTTCCTGTAGTTTAGCCATCGCTGCTCGCGGTGTGTCTGGGTATATCACTGTTGAAACCACACGGCCAACAGTCGTGGGTCCTTCTCGCAGACGTTGGATAGAGAAAAATGCCCTTATCATGTCCTGGTTGTTACACTCTATGCAGCACTCCATTAGTCGTAGTTTTTTACTTCTGGATACTGCACATAAGATTTGGTCCGTTGTTGCTCAGACTTATTCGCAGACTGGCAATGATGCCCAGCTGTATGAGTTGAGGAAGAAACTCCATAGGTTAGATTAGAGAGACCACTCATTGGCTCAGTATTACGCTGAATTGACTAGCTTGTGGAGTGAGATTGATTATTTCATATTTGTACTACTGATGCTGCTGCTTTTTAGAAGATGGTAGAGAAGGAGCAGATGTATGACTTCCTTGCCGACCTCCATGTTGACTATGATTCGATCTGTGTTCAGATTTTGGGTTGCAATCAGTTTCCCACCTTGCGACAAGCATACGCCTATGTCTAGCAAGAAGAGAGCCGCCGTCATGCTATAATTCCTATTTTCAGTCAGGAACGTTCTGTGTTAACTGTTACATTTATTCCTTGCACAGGCTAGCCTAGTAATATTAAATCTGGGGAGAAGAATGGCTCCGTCGCCCATGATCACCTGCATTGTGAACATTGTGGTAAATCTCGTCATACTATTGACTATTGTTGGAAGTTACATAGTCGTCCTACTCAGGGATGTTGAGGTGGATGTGATGGTAGACGTAGGGGCCCTGTTCGCTCCCACGCTTATCTCTTTGAGATCTCTACTAGCACATTCAGTGAGACTGGCCCTCTTTTTGGGGCAGAGTTGACTACTCTCAGGCGCCTGATGACTCGGGTTGATATCTCCTTTTCTACTGCCTCTACTTTCTCATCCAATTTTGTTCATCCAGGTATATCTCCTATTGCACTTAGTGCGATCGCCTCTCATACTCCTTGGATCATTAACTCAGGTGCCACTGATCATATGACTGGCTCTTCTACTTTATTTTCTTTTTACTCCACTTGTTCTGATAAAGTTAAGGTTAGAATAGCCGATGGCTCGTTATCTTCTATATCTAGCAAATGTTCTATTCATTGCTCTTCTCTACTTTCACTATTATCTGTCCTTCACGTTCCTAATTTTTCTACTAACCTTTATTGTTAGTCGTCTTATCAGTTTCATAAACTGTTCTGTAACATTTTTTCCTACTCATTGTGTATTTCAGAAACTGGAGACGGGGAGAGTAATTGGTAGTGGTAGTGCACTTGGTGGCCTGTACTTACTGGATGTTTCGTCCTCTGCTTCCGTTTCACCTTCCCAATCTAATCAGGCTCTCTATACTGATATCGGAATCCTCCGTGTACAATTACTTCAGTGGCATCACCGTTTGAGGCATTCTTCTTTTGGAGTTTTAGAGAAACTTTTTTCTTTTTTAGTTAAATATTATTCTAGAAATGATTTTTTGTGTGAGGGTTGTGAACTTGTAAAATATAAACGTTATATTTATCCTTCAGTTAATAAACGCAGTGATTTCTCTTTCACTATTATTCATTATGAAGTGTGGGGTCCCTCTCACTTATTACTTCTATTTTTGGTTATCGGTAGTTTGTGACATTTATTGACTATCATTCCTATGTTATTTGGGTTTATTTGCTTCGCACTAAAAATAAAATCTTTACTTGTTTTCAAAATTTTCACCACATGGTACGCAACTAATTTGATGCCAACATCAAGATTCTCCAAGCTAATAATAGAACTGAGTATCTTGATGGTGGTTTGATTGTCTATCTAGAGGCTCATGGTATTCTTTTCCAGGCCAGTTGTGTACGCACTCTTGACAAAATAAAGTTGTTGAACGTAAAAATCGACATCTTCTTGAGATTGCCAGTTCCCTTCTTATTACCATGCATGTTCCCAAGTCCTTCTAGAGTGAGGCAGTTCTTACTGTAGTTTATCTTATCAATCGTTTGCCCTCTAGTATCTTTCAGTTCAAAATCCCTTTAGAGCTTCTTCCCGGGTCTCCACCTGTCTCCTCTCTTTTACTCCGGATTTTTGGTTGCATTTGCTTTGTTTATGCACCAAAACATCTCGATGGAAAATTAGGCTCTAAGGCCATTAAATGTGTCTTATGCAAAAGACACATTTATAACCAAAAAGGTTATAAATGCTATGATCCGGTCATCCGCAAAAGATTTATCAGTATGGATGTTATTTTTTGGGAATTCGAGTCTTTTTTCCGCTCTCCTACGACATCTTTTCTAAAGGAGACATCTAGACTAGAAGAGTTGTTACCATCTGATATACAGATTCAAGAGTCTCAACATGGTTTGGTTTTTTCAAACGATTAGACAGAAAGGATCTACATACTTATACTCGACGCTCGAAAGATCAAACGGCTCGTGTGTCACTACCATCTTGCCAGTTGCTACCTCCGTCCTCTAGTTCAGACTCACCCACTGATCCACCTGGTAAGGATTTGTTGATCTTGATACTTGCAATTTACCTATCGCCCTTCGAAGAGGTGTTAGGACATGTACTCAACACCCAATTTCTCATTTTGTCTCATGTAACTCTTTATCAGCCCCATATTGCGCTTTTGTCTCGTCCTTGTCCTCTATATCGATTCCGCAGGGTTAGAAGGAAGCCATTGAGGATCTTAAGTGGAAGAAGGCTATAGTTGAGGAGATGATAGCCCTGAAAAAGATTGCTACTTGGGAGTTAGTCTCTTTTCCAAAAGAGAAGAAGGCAGTTGGGTGCAAATGGATTTTTACAGTAAAGCACAAGGTAGATGGATCAGTTGAGAGATTCAAAGCAAGGCTAGTTGCTAAGAGCTTTACCCAAACTTATGGTATTGACTATCAGGAGACTTTCGCTCCAGCAGCCAAAATGAATACAGTTTCAAGTACTCTTATCCTGTGCTTGCTAATATGGGTTATTCTCTCTAGCAGTTGGATGTGAAGAATGCATTTTTTTATAGAGATCTAGAAGAAGAGCTATGTATGAATGTACCATCGGGCTTTTCATCTTGTGAAACTGAAGGTAATGTGTGCAAATTGAAGAAGGCCTTATATGGACTAAAACAGTCCCCTCGAGCGTGGTTTGATAGATTTTTCAAAGCCATGATAAGATTTAGGTACCAACAGAGTCATGCAAACCATACATGCAAACCATACAATGTTTATCAAATAAGACAATAATTACTGTTCTTATTGTATATGTTGATGATATAGTTGTGACAGGTAATGATTCTGAGTAAGCATTCTATCTTAAGGAAAACCTAGCAAAAGAATTTGAGACAAAAGGTCTGGGGGCGCTACGATATTTTTTTTGAAATTGAGGTGGTTAGATCAGATAATGGGATTTTCATTTATGAAAGAAAGTATATTTTTGATCTTCTAGAGGAAACTGGTATGATAGGTTATCGACCTGCAGATTCACCTATTGAGGCTAATCATCGTCTGAATAGTGGTGATGGAGAATCTGTTGATAAGGGTCAATTTCAGAGACTTGTGGAAAGATTAATATACCTATCTCACACCAGGCTTGATATTGCATATACTGTGGGGGTTGTCAGTTAGTTCATGTATGATCCTCGTAATGTACATTTTGATGCTGCTTATTGAATTTTGCGATATCTTAAGTCTACTCTTGGCAAATGGTTCCTGTTCTCTCGTCACGGCCATATAACACTAGAAGCTTTCACATATGCAGATTGGACTGGTTCAGTTGATGACAGGCGATCTATATCGGGGTATTTACATTTGTAGGAGGCAACCTAGTTACTTAGTGAAGTAAAAAGCAAACAGTGGTAACTCGATCAAGTGCAGAGGCTGAGTATAGGGCTACGACACATGGTATTTGCGAACTCATCTAGTCATCTGGCTCCAAGTACTATTAAAGGATTTGAGTATTGAGTGCGACAAACCTATGAAGTTGTACTGTGATAATAAGACTGATATTAATATTGCTCATAACTCTGTCTGGCATGACAAAGCGAAGCATATAGAGATTGACTGATACTTCATCAAGGAAAAATTGTGTCAGGGCTCAATTTGTATGCTTTTTGTGAAATCTGCTGATAAATTAGCAAATATTTTTACTAAATGACTTAATAGTAAAATGTTTCAATCCATTGTATGGAAGTTGGGTATGAAAAATATCTATGCACCAAGTTGAGGGAGAGTGTTAAGATAGGGGTATTATTGTATTTTCGGTATTTTTGGTCTTATTATATAAATAACAAGTGGTAGGGAGTAAACCTTAAGTTGGGATACTCTCATTCACTATTACTTTGATTCTCTCTCTTTTTCTCCTTCTCTCTCTCTTTGCAATAATTCTAACACTAATAAATATTTTTATTTAAATAAGAATAATAATGAATATTCACCAATCTACCACTATATGGTATTCTAAACAAATAAAAAAGAAAAAGAAAAAAAATTAACATAAATATTCACGTTAGAAATTTTTCAAAAAGCATAAATTGTACCACATATTTCTTCCCTTTTCTTTACAATAATCAATCATTTTAAAAGTAACATTAGTTTTTTTATTCCATAAATGTCTGGGGAGAGAGAGAGAGAGAGAGAGAACATGGAAGCATATATATATATATATATATATATATATATATGTGGGTGTGTAGAGGGAGATCGCCACATGAGATATTTTAGCTATGTAGGACATTTTTGATAATGTAAGCCATTCTGTTAAATAGATCTGTGTATGTACATATATATATATATGTATGTATATATGTATCTAATTGTTATTTTATGATTTTCTTATAAACATTGTGCATTGATCTAGACAGTTGTATTTTAGCGAGGTGGTTTCGTTATACAGGGCTCTAGCTCTTGCACCTTTTGTGGACAGAGGGTTGTTATGGTTCACATCCAAGTTCAAGTTTGAGTCACAAGGGAAGGTATGTCAAACAAACATGAATTTGGGAACTTTGATTTTCTTGGTATCCCTTAGTCAATCAGTCAGTCAGAAATTATTCAAAGCTCCCGAAGCAAATTTATTTGGTGCTCCCCTTCACAACTATTGGTGTACTCAATGGGATTCACCACTTTTTTGTTGGTATTTTGTCCATGTGTCATTTAGTAGTTGGAACGGAATATTGCTACCGAAGCATTGAATAATTACTCGTCAGTCACTGCCTTATTGTACCATGTTAATAATGCTGACCACCGTGTGGTTTTGTGTCTTCCAGGCATTCATGGCGATTGTTGGTTTTTGTTTTGGGCTGGCTTTTGTGCTAGTTCTTGTTGTCACTTTGCTTGGGGCATAATAAAAGATATTTCAGCTGATCGTCCATTCAACAAAGTGCAGGTTAGAGAAAGAGGCTCTTCTCCTTCTGCAGTGCTTAGGATTGATTGTTTTTTGAATTTTCCCCCCCTTTGATTCATCCAACTTATCTGGCATTACATACCTTCTTGAACAGAAATTCAGGATGATTTTTGTCATATATATATATATATATATACATGTGTGTGTGTGTGTGTGTGTTTGCACACCGTAAAATACTCCTGGTTCAGAAAATTGCTGGCAACTTGTTACAGTCGTTACAAGGAGGAAAGCAGCTTGAATTTACTTTAATTTAAAGTGGGCAAGCGGTGGCAGAATGGCAATTACACGACAAACAGCCACAAATGAAGACAACAACAGTTGTGGCAAGTTGCCTGGAGTGATTATCACGCTTGGGTGTAGCTGCAATAGTTATAAAACTCTATATTCGAATCTTTGGAGGAAATTAGAGCTTTTAAATAGGTCACGAAAGAAATAGTTCAGGGCGTGACATCCAGCTATTGTGCAATTAGTATTAACTTAGTTTTAGGATTAGTGTACTTAGTCTTTGTAATTTGTAACTCCTGATTTCTGGTCGATCTTTATAAATAGGGAAGAACTTTGTTTTTTTTTTTTTTTGAATATTCTCTGTATTTGTGAACTTATTTTTATTCAAGTCTGTCCTGAAATATGGCACTACACCTCAACCACAATCGCCTGAGCATTTAATGCTCTCTCACTTTTGATCCCGACTTAAAAGAGTTTTCTTAGTAACAATCTTATAGTTTTTTTTAATAACAATTTTATAGTTTGTTTAATAACAATAATGTGCTCGTTCAACCTATCTATTCATCTCGTTCCTTATTTATCTGGGCGAACTGAATTGCTTGAACATTTAATGCTCTTTCTCTGTTGATCTTGGCTTGAAAGTGAGCTTTCTTAATAACAATTTTATAGTTTTTTTAATGACAATAATTATAGATTTATATACGTATATTTATTTAGATGTAACCATGAATGCTAGTGCTAATCATTGACCTAAATGAATGTGCTATAGGTGCTGGAGCTGCTGCGAAACTACATGAAAACAACTCATTTCATCCCTTTTGGTCTCCTCATTCTTCCTTTCTTTTATTCAAAACCAGACCAAAACCAACAAATTTAATTTCCATTTGCTTGCAAACCGGAAGAAAAACAGAGATAGGAAAAGAAACGTTGCTTTGATTCCAAAATACTAAGAGTACAACGTATACAAAAGCATTCTCTCTCTCTCTCTCTCTCTCTCTCTCTCTCTCAAATTTATATGATAATTATTATTAATTATCTTGTCAATTTTGCTCTTGCCTGCCGAAGAATGCTCCACTTTTATTTTTTTTTTCTTTTTGACATCTCAGGGTGTTACTTCGACTACGGCTCTCGCTTTAATTTTGAAACCAAGACCATGTCATTCTCACTCAGGCATTCTCAGCCAAGCAATAATTGATAAGATTTTTGGTAATTACATATATAAATAAAGATTTCTTGAAAGCAAAACCTCAAATGTTCTTTTACAGTGTTCAAAAAAAATCAATAAAACTATAAATTGGTTCAAATAGATCACAACGGTATGACTTGATTTGACTTTTTGTTGAAAGTTTAATTCTAATTCTAAATTATTAAGAATCGTTTATAATAGTTTTGTTATCAGATTAAGTTTTTAGATAATCATGATTAAGTTTCTAGATAATCATATGAACGGAATAGATAGTTCATTGGTTTTATTGTTTTTATATTTTATTAGGTATTACATATGAAGAAAAAAATTTAGAATGTTAATTATCTTCTCTTACCTCTTCTCTTTTTCTTTACTTTTTTCTCTTTTCTAATTTTTTTTATATTTTTTCTGATAACATGGTAATGTCATAATTCATAAACTAATAATAAGATTTAAAGGATAATGCATAGTTTATAAGTACAATAATATCTTTTAATAATCTCATAAAAGAAGCAATAAAACAAAATATAAAGTAAACTAATATAAATAAAAAATAGACAAAAAATGGATAAAAAATAATGAAAATAAATAAATTATTTTCTTAAAGATAAAATAAATAAATACTTTATCTTAGATTTGCAATTTCAAACCGAAATTGAACAATTCTTTATTAATTTGATTCAACTTGATTTCATGGTAATGACAATCTGATTTCGATAATTAAGCTGTTAAAATCATTTAAAATGACTTAATTTTCAATTTAACTTGAAACCATATCAAACCGGAGGATAATGAGAGCAGATTCTCTGCCACAATTTTTGTGCACTGCCCCTCAAAACGACGTTGTTTTTGGAAGTTAAAGACCTGAAACACAAAAGAGTATTTATTCTTTCTCAGACCCACCTCCTCCACACAAAAAGTATTTGTTCTTCCTCAGACCCGACTCCTCCTTCTTCGCATGCTCCGACGGACGCTCCTCCTTCTTCGCATACTCCGACGCACGCTCCTTAGCTGCCATCGCCGGCGTCGTTCGTCCCTGTCACCACCGGCGTCGTTCGTCCCTGTCACCACCGGCGTCGTTCGTCCCTGTCACCACCGGCGTCGTTCAGTTGAATGCCTAAACCCCCGTATTTTGCAGAGAAGCCGCCGTCATATTCCCACAATCTTATATAAATGCTCTGAATCAATTGACTACATATCCACCATCTTGTAAATTTTACTCAGAATTGAAGGAACTCATATTCTCAATTCAATCTATGCGCAAGTCAATCACGTAAAGAAAGTCGCCTCAACTTTCGGAGACTTACTAGTGAACAGTGAAGAGGGTTTAGTTTCCAGGGCTTCCCGATTTCACTTGGAAATTCTTTTCCTTGAGAATTCTTCGCCCTTACACAGAACTTTGGTCTCTGTTCTGGCAAAAAGTCAGAATTTTCAGTCCTTGATTCGTAATTGTTTTCGGGTTTTGTGCGATGAATATGGCGGTTCAAATGGAAAAGGAAAGAGGTTTTGTGTTTTGCGTGTGGCTCTAT
Organism: Heliamphora exappendiculata; assembly: GCA_034768845.1. Lineage (NCBI taxonomy): Eukaryota > Viridiplantae > Streptophyta > Magnoliopsida > Ericales > Sarraceniaceae > Heliamphora > Heliamphora exappendiculata. Next base: position 19,090 of record JAOTRH010488054.1, read on the forward strand.
CGATGATGAGTTTGCCTAAGTTAGGGTATTTAGTGGAAATTATTCAGGAATGTGCTATTGTGGTGGCTTCAGATATAGTTTCTGGTTTGAATTCTGTTGTTTCAGAGACAGACGATTGGTCGGCCTTTGCCAATTGTTATGGAACAATGCCAAGAGGCTTTGTCTTGTTTACATTACTTACTTCAGCATTTTTCCTCAAAGTTCAGTGGTTTAAATGGTAGTGAGAGTGAAATGGCTTCCCAAGATTCTATTGTTTTGGGAGCAATGCTATTAACCAAAAACACCAACATTCAAAAAATTATTCAAAATTTAAAATGAATAATTAATATTTACTTGGAACGTGTCTGTATCCTATTTAATATGAATCTACGTTCTACAAATTATTTTCGAATTAAAATTATGACTACTTTTTCTGGGTATATAGGCTTTTTCATGTTTTGGAGATGATTTTGACAACCATTTTAAGAATTATGAAATCATCTGCATTTTCAATGGATTATTTCGTGGCTTCCCAAGATTCCAACCTATTATGGTTTCTTTGAATACTTCGACTATGGCAAGAGAGAGAGAGAGAGAGAGAGAGAGAGAGAGAGAGAGAGAGAGAGAGAGAGAGAGAGAGAGAGAGAGAGAGAGAGAGTTTAGGCTTTCAATTGAACGTCAGCAGTGGCAGGGCAAATGACGTTGTTGGTGGTGACTGAAGAGCGTGTGCCGGAGTATGCAAGGAAGGAGTGTGAGGAAGGAGGATGAGGCGGGCCTGAGGAAGAACAAATACTTTTTGTTTTAAGTTTATAACTTTCGAAAACAATGTCGTTTTAAGAGTATTTATTTAAAACTAAATATTTAATAAAACGACATGATTTTAAAAGATACTGCACAAAGATTGTATAGCAGAAGATTTGCTCTCAAGGATTACACCCCTATCCCTATGTCTAAACCAATTAGTACCGAAACTCTACAAAAGAATTTTTTGGGTGAATTACTACAAAAGAATATTTAAGTACAAAAAACTAATTTTTTCTTTTTTCCCATATGGCTAGGAACAAATGATTAATTTATAGTGATGGCTTACAAATTTTGGTTTCTTTTAATTTAGTGAAAAAACAAATTCCCATTATGTCTTCCATTTGCCGCCACTCTTTCCACCTTTTCATTGATTTCAACTAAGCTGCATTCCAAACAAGCATGCCAGGAATCAACAGTCTTAAATAGTTATGAAAATATAGTAAGAAGATTCACAGGAGTTAAAAGGGAGATTTAGCTGGGGAAAGAAATTCATCAACAGGTTTTGTATAAACGATGGCAGGACATGACCCGTATTCTATTCTCCAATCGATTACTTTATTGTGTCTGCCTACTACTCTTTACTGACCTAGCCAAGACTTATGTGCCAACCGTTGACTCATGTTTATTACCAGTTGCTACTACCTTATACCTGTCATATGCTTTTCTTCAAACTAACTATATTCTATTCAAATCGTTACGTCTTAACCTTAAAAGAATGCCAGTTATACTTTTGACCTATGAGCTAGTTTTAATATGTCTTTCTATTAATGAAAGATAGGTATACTAAAGCACTTGTTTCAATTGGAACCCTTATTTCGTAAGCAACTAGATAATTATCCCTACTGAACTAGTAACAAAATGAAAGAAGTATTAGGAATTTTAAAGGCTAAAGATAATTCGTCACACCCTGCTTCCATAAGGTGCTCAACCTAAGCAGTGGAGCATGATCCCGCCACAGACTTGACAGCCTCGGGTAAACGGCAAGGCTTAAAACTTAATAAGAGACAAAAACTTCTGCTTCAAAACAACCACAAGCCTTTATAAGAGGAAATGGGTAAACATAAACTTCTAGGATTACACCATTTCAAGGACATACATTACGTCTATGAAACATAACCTTCAATTCTCAACATATGATGTTTCATTAGGTACAAAACTAAACAGAAGAAACTAAACCAAAACAACATATGACTTCGACTTCGAAGCTATAAGACGACACATGTGGTGAACCAACTTCTAGCCATTCTTGTCATCTGCAACCATAGAGATTACAAGAGAGTGCGCTTAGCATTATAATGAATGGAATAAAAGGAATCACTAAGTTAAAGATTAATGAAAATATTTTTGGAAACAGTTCATCATACTTTCCACATAAAGCGTAAAAACTGATGCATTTGCTTCATCACAAAAAAAAAAATCATGAGTTATAAAGAACTTCCTCGTCATGGCAAAAAGTATTTTGGCTCAACCGCCACAATTAGCTGAAACCACTTTCCCATAACCAAACCTAAACCCTAATAGTATCCAAGTAGTCGTCAACCTTACGATAGAGAGTTTCGACGGTACCATAATTTCAATTCTCAATACACAGATAGCAATGTGATGGAATGAGGGCCAATCTCCACCAAGCATAAGTGATATGTGCTAACTTGGGATTCAGCCCAAAATTTTTTAAGGCAAAATAACCCATGTTCAACGAAAACCTCCCATATAGGGACAAATAAAACCCATAGTTGGGTAACCTCCCTTATAACATAATATAAATGGCCAAAAACTCTTGTAACTTGACGCTTTGGAACAACAAAATAACATTTATAACATTTATAAAATCATCTTTTACACCCGCATGCTTCTTTAAAAGATCATGGATAGCATATTTGAATTAAAATATCATGGCATTTGAAAATAAAGATCTCATGCTATCATTCATCAAAACTTGTCATGGTTCAAAACATGAACATCGAAGTATTTTAAAACATCATTCACATATTATTGTTCACGATAATGGCTAAGTACTCTCACTTTATCTTATGTGTTAGCCCAATGGCTTCTCATTTAGATTTTGAATATTTTTATAATTTTTTTTCTTAATTAAATTGATTTAAAAAGATTATATTTAAGTATTTCAAAAAAGGTTAGTGCTGACAGTACATGTCTAATGAGTCGACACTTTATGCCATTTGTGCTGACTCTTTACATCAAATGAGTTGACACTTAGTGTTCTGAATAAGAATGTTATGAGTCGACAGAAATTAATATTTGAGTCGACACCTTACGGCAAAGTACGCTTGAAACTCTCAAGTGTATCGACACATTGAGAAATTTAGTCGACACTTTAATATCTTTATCTAAGACATTTTAGGAACTCAGATGAGTCGACACCAAATGATTCTGTGTCAACACCTTTAGTATTGGATCGGAATTCATTTTGAGTCGACACCAAAGTGTTTTGAGTGGACACTAAATGATCCTTCGAGTTCCAGACTTTAGGTTTTTGGGTTGACACCAAATTCACACGAGTCGACACCAAAACACCATGCGAGAAACAAAATGAGTCGACACCAAAGAGAAATGGGTCGACATTAGAGCTACAAGTCATTTTCTAATTCCAAGTAAAAAAGGGTCAACACTAAAGGTTTTTGTGTAACACCCCGACCCTTCACATGATAATGATATTGTCCTATTTGGACAAAACTCTCACGATTTTGTTCTTTCCAAGGGGTCACCCATCCTTGTATTGCTCCCGTCCAAGCACGCTTAACTGTGGAGTTCTGCTATGATTTTTACCCATTGAGAAAAGGTCTCGTTGAATGTAAGGGTTCATGTTTTTTCTTTTATAGCCCAGGAACTCCCTCTTTCTTTCCAATGTGGGATACTAGGATATCACAATCTACCCTTTTAGGGCTGCACGTCCGTGTGTAGTAGCCTGCCAACTCCAGTAGCTTGTCAGTCCTTATCGACCCGCCCACTAAGTAGCCCCCTACGTGTCACGCGAGACGGCAGGAGCCCACACTCGGAGGTGAGGAGAGTTGAATCTGATACCATCTACAACACCCCAACCCTTCATATGACAACGATATTGTCCTCTTTGAACAAAATCCTCACAGTTTTATTCTTCATAGGAGGTCACCCATTCTTACATTGCTCCCGCTCAAGCACGCTTAACTGCGAAGTTCTGCTAGGGTTTTTATCTCCTGAAAAAAGGATTCGTTGAATGTAAGGGTCCAAAATTTTTCTTTTATAGTCCAGGAACTCCCTCTCTATTTCCGATGTGGGATACCAAGATATTGAGTCGACATAAATGTACCCGTCAGAAACAAGAGTTTTGGGTGAGTCAACAGCAAAACAACCGAGATTTCCTGAAAGTCTCTGAGTCGACACCAAACGAAAATGAATTGCTCTATATAACAACCCGACCCAGACCCTAGTTGTAACAACCCAGTTGGTAGTGACCCGTGTAAAGACCTAGCCTAAACCGTAGTATTAGCAACGGCTAACTGACAAGATCTTAAGTCGCTGAAAGATTAGAAGCCCTAATTAAATCGAAACACTAATTTGACCCAAAAATCCTAAAAATACCAAATACTCATAAGAGAAGCCCTAATACTCGGAGAAGTCCCGTGACATCCTAAACTAAGTAAATATCATAAAATATAAGGTTAAAAATTAAAAATTCTCATAATTAGGGTAAAATGACCGTTTTGCGTCTAGTACGCTAAAAAGTCTTAAAATTTTAAATTTTGACACATGAACACCCTAAATTAGATATTTAGATACAATTAAGTAACAAAAGACAAAATAACAACAAAGATAACAAAAATACCCTTAAATGGCTGGCCACACTTGGATATGTGCACAAAAAGTCACTTTTTGCTTTTTTAAGCTCAAAAAAAAGAAAAAATTGTACAAATTAAGCATTATTATGACGCAAAACTTTTTAAACAAGTAATATACATAATAATATAATAATATAGGTCAACAAGAGCAAACAAATTATTATTTAAACTTACTACACAATAAATAAGTTAAAAAGTCAATTTTTGTGAAACTAGTTTAATTTGACTTAAAAAGTCTACATTTATTTGATCAATTGCTATAGGAATTATGATAATTTACGGGGATACTAAATTAATCATAAAAATACTAAAATAATAGATTTTAGTAGGTAAAGATACCAAAAATATACATAAAATTAATATTTTAGTCGTTTTCTTACACAAAATTGTACCAAAACATAATTTAAACCCTAAATTAATGCAAAATCAGTATTTTTCTGCCCCAAACCTGTCATAGCCAAAAAACCTTTACCCCAAAGTATGAATTTGTAAGTCTCAAAAGCATCCCACCTCCCATGCAACCAATAAAAATTGAAAAAAAATTAAATTAATGTTTACACATTAATAATTGTTTCCACTACTTTTTATTTATTTATAAAAACACAACCAAGGCCCCATTCTTCTCTTCATATTTTCGACATATAGTGAGGGAGAGAGTCCAAAAAATATCCTAAACGTTCCAAGAGAGAAAAGAAGGAGAGAAAGAAGGAATAAAGAAGGAGAAGGATCCAAGGGGGAGCTAAGAGATCTTTTAAAGCCAAGTTCTAGTCTACCTTCCACCATTGTCTAATTTTTCTAAGATAAGTAAACCCCTAAAGCCATTTGTTAATCTCACACAAAAATCTTCTTCAACGTATCTCTTAAAATATAAACAAGAATAAGGATTAAAATATCAAATAAAAAGGCGTTGTGATGAAAGAATATGGGCTGTTTGTGTTTAGTATGACATTAGGTGTGGTTGCATGTGGCAATTTTTGAGTTTAGTAACTTGTATATGTTCTGGAACTTGATATATGTGTATAAAGTACATGCATGTAAAGAAAAGAAACTAAATCTTAACATATCATGAACTAGGACACCAAAACCCTAAAGGGCCTGAGTTTTTGGTTGTTTTAACTTTCTGCCCCGAACTTTGATCTGTCATAACTAATTGTAGAAAAGTGATCTAAGTGTGAATTTTATGTCCAAACCTAGATGTTTAAGATAAATTTCATATAAAATTTGTTTGAAGTGATTTCAGTGAGTAGAGCTCGAGATATACCATTTTTACTAAAGAGTGTCAGATTCTGACCTCCCTAAGTTGTAGACATAAAAACCCTAGGTTAGAATAAGAATCGAGCTTAGTTTAAAACATGAAACTTGTAGAAAACATGATTATGTTGCTGTCCACGAAAACGGAGACTAAATGACGGAGTTTGGATAGGTTAAAACCCTCTCCAAAACCACTGTTATAAATCTATGACTGACAGAGCTCTCTGTCATATGTCTTTGCATGACCCGAAACCTATGTTTTTAGTGACTAAATTCAAAAGTGATTTTCATAAAAAGTGTAGGCAATATATCAAACTATTTACTGACCAAAACGTAGCCCTAGATACCCTCATATGGGCCCCCAAAAGGTTTATACATTCTCTGTTGAACCCAGGTTCTGCTAAACCTTTTATAGCTGACTTGAACTCCTTTTATAAAATGACCAAAATCATTAACTTGCTTCAAACAACTAGCCTTAGAACTAAACATTAAACTTGTATGGGACACCTTAAACTAGAACATATCCAAACATCAAACCCATAGCCCTGTAATTAATGCCCAAAAGCTGAGACCAACTGAGACCTAAATTCTGTACTTTTCTCTATAAAGTGTTGGATTGTTTTCTCTTAAATGATCCAAATGACTCATTTACCCTAGGATCTGACCTTAGTATTAAACATAAAAGTTGTAAAAAATATTTTTATCTAAATGGTGTCTAAAAATCAGAACTTAACTCCATGTCTAGGTACCCCAAAATACTGTTATGATTTTTAATTTGACACTTGAATATTTACTTTAATTTGGCTAAGTGTATAGTGACATGTCATATTGTGGGACTTAAAAAAAATATAAATTTTAATTAAATTATGTTGGATGATTGGTGTATGAAAATGATTAATTGATGATTGGAATCCGTGCCGATAAAGTAAATCCATGTCTTATGAATTATTGCATGTACTTCATATACTTGTACTCCATACTTTAATAAGTTTTCCCTTATGCTACACCATGCTTAGATCTCATGCTATATATCGTTGTACATGAGATGCACATTGTACATCATGAGCATAACCATACTTGCATTTTGGTATATCAGAGTCCCTTTTGTACTTGTCATTGTGGATTGAGTTATGTGAAAATCATTCCTTATGTGGTCCTAAAACTAAGGCGTCCTTGGTTTACAATTTTTAAAAATGGTTTGGGAGATTGTTTCTTATGAAAGGGGTTTGGCACCATGGGTTTGGCACTAGCCTTTTAATTTTAGTAATTTAGACTTTGGGTTGACGCCAAATGAGCATTCTTTTCCTAAAGGTGGGATTTGTGCACATCTTTAGTTAGCCAGAGGATAAGGATATTATTGGCCCGCCCCCACGCCATTGCCATTGAGTAAAATAGCTGAGACAAAAAGATAAGGTGAACGTTTACCTTTCGCAATGAGACGAAGATAGGTTTGGTGATCAAATTCCCATAAAGTTTACCCTGAAATTCTCGGCGTGAAATTCATGTCATGATCCTGGATATATATATCGGGAGGGGCACTTGCATCGCATTCATTTGCATCATGCACCTGTCTACTTATTCTTATTTATGCTTACCTTGTCGTAATTTGTCAAATTTATCTGTCTTCTCGACTTTAATTTGTATTGGGTTATATGATATGCGTTGTAAAATATTTTGTTGTGAGTTTGGTTAGAAGGTCTATGGAGTTTACTTGTGAGCTTTAGCTCATGGCATTCGTGCCACAGGTGTGAAAAAGAATTCTTTGAGAAAGTCGTACCCGAAGGAGACGGATGTTTTGAAGAACAAGGTGAGTGGCAGGAGCCAGCTGATCCCGACAATGCAAGTTGAAGAATTTGAAGTTCATCCCTTTTGTTCTTTTTGTTCAGTTTTCACGGGCTCATTGTAATTTTGTTGAATCTTTGGTGAAACTGTATTCGCTATGTATTTTGAACAATTCTGAACTCTTAATAAGGTAGTACCTATTATACGTAACTATGAATGAATGGCTAGAATACTTCCCTTAATTATAATTATGTATGTCTCGACGTGCCTGAAAGACGGGGTGCCATAGTTAGTATCAGAGCCTAAGTTTAGTGAACTTTTAGGTCTTGTGTTATGGGAGACTACGAGTTCTGTAGCGTAGAAACTCTATAGAGTGTCTATATTATTAATTTATCACTTATAATTCTAAAAACTTAAAATCCATACCTTAAGTTTCTCTTCCTAATCGTATCTCATCTTAGGATAGCGTTTGACGGTAAGCCGACTAGGGAATTATGGGCAGCACCTAAACCAGAAGACTTAGATCCCGAGGAAGAACCTATTGAAGAACAAGACTCGATAGACGTACTTTTGCTAGCATGGATGTTTCCAGCTAAGTGGCCAGTTCATGAAGGAGAAGAGGTTAAGGAAGTAGGAGCAGACAAAGAACCAGATGAGGTAGGAAACAAGGTAGATGTTGAGGCAGAGGATGAGGAGGAACCTGAGGATGATGACAGCGAGGACGAGGAGTGAGCCATCGCTTTCTTTTATGATCAGCTAGAGGCCCCGCCACCGGAGACGGACGATGATGAAGCGACAGACGCACCAATCTACTAGAGCTGCCAAGATTACCGCAAAGACTATCATGGCGGAGAATAGGTGTATGCTAGAGTATTCCCAGAAAAGACGTGAAAATAGAAAAAGCCTGAGTCATTCCCGAAATACATGGGTCCACTGAGAGTGTTGGAGAAATGTGACGAGATTACCTATCATTTGAAGGTTTTGCCAGGATTCAAAGGTCTATTGGGAGACAAGATGGATGCAGACACAGAAACCCAGAGACAAGAGAAGAATCATCAAGCCGCACAACCCGACGATCGACTTTAATAATTTTAAAACGTACCTAGAGGTACCAGTAGCCATACTCAACAGGACTCTCATGGGACCGGAGGACTTTTGGCACGTGAAAGTGCAGCGGCGTTGCTACGGTATCTACGAGGCGACATGGGAGCGTGACTCAGTTTTTGCTACTTCTATCTACATCTGTTTGTCTAGGCCTTAGCATGTTAGGTGTTGTATCTTTCCTTCGTTGGATATTGTGTGTGTGTTCTGTTAACTTTTGAAAAATCTTGTACCGATTGTGTGTTTGAATGAAATGCAAATGTTGTTGAATTCTTCATAAGCTATCTCATAATCCCAAACTAAATTTCATAAGATCCCAAAATATGAAAATAATTAAGAATTGAAGCAACCCTCAAATCTCAACACCCTCTTAAGATGGCTGATAGATGATCGAACCACCGACAAGTTAACGAACCCCTAGATAATGAAGCACTAGGAATAGCCTAAGTTTTACAGAAACTATCGTTAAAATCCCACAACTTCAACCTGATGAGTTCCTTTCTCAAGCTCTTGTGTTAACTCGCACACCCAATTGAAGTCCTTGAGTACCCTTCCTTCTAGTATCATCGGTTTTGAATGTTCGACATTGATAAAATCTTTTTCCCTTGTTTAGTTCTCTCGATCCTAATACCACACTTGTGTTCAGTAAATTTTGTAAATTATTTATTTACTCTTGAAATCCCAACCTAGGGAGTTGACTTGGATGTTTGAATTGAAGTACGTTAGGCCGACGTAACTTCAGGACAAATATCTAGTTTAACTACCCATTGCTTAAGCGGATATTTTGTCAAGATATGATGTTGCACAAATTAGTCCTGAGAACATCCTCTATTGTAATATTAATTAATTGTTGATCTCTTATCTCCAATGCATCCAATCCTCAATCGACCTCTCAAATTGAGTCAATAGTGATTATCTTAGCCTTAACATTTTGTCCTAATTCAACCTATCTTTGAACCATATGGGTTTCACCCTAAAATGTTCTAACCCCAACTACATCTCGTGCTTATACCATTCGAAATTCTCAACTAAACGCTTACCCATTCACCGCCCAATGATCGCTTTCCTTGAGACTATCCTTATTGAACCCCGCGCATATTCTTGCCTATCAACCTTTAAAACCTTGCCCTGTAGATCTGTGAGTAACGACGATTGTCAGGATATTACGTCATTAGACCTTAGCGCTTTCACAAAAAACTAGGACAATACATAGGAACCTCTTAACACCTCTTCGAATCGTGAGGCAAATTTTTTCTCAACATTATAACCAAAATACCTGACAACGTCTGCGTTTAAGAAAATTTTGAAGATCAAGATTCCCAACTACAAGAATGGTTAAGTAGGGGTTTATTCAACTAACTATATCTTTTCGAAGGACCCGACAAGTAGAACTATGCCATCAGCAATCTACGATTAGCGACAGCAGCTTCTAACCAAGGGACTCATGACACCGCCATGTAATAGAATTCAGGCTTCTTCAGACTAGTTCATAGCTGGCCCACACATCCAATAAATCGAGAAGCAAAAGATTTACGCCGACAGTAGGAAAGTGAAAAACAAGAGAAAATCTCGAGCTTATGATACCCTTAGTATGCAAGTAAAGAAAGAATATTTGTACGCATCAATGTTCACGTCGGCTTCTAAAATTCGAATCCTACCATCCCCTCCTTCAATGAAGAATTTTGATGATAACCATGAGCATCAGGAGCCTGATGAAAAATTAATCATCAAACCAAAATGGATCACATGACTTAATGTTTGCCTCAACCATACCTTTTATCGCGTTTATTTTACTCTAGGGTAACCAACCACTGGAGAAAAACAATCCAGTCATTGGAAGAGACATTCAAATCCTATGTACCAGCACGTCAAGGACAAACGGCGGAAGCAAAGAGGAACAGTACAACTCTTGGAAAGACTAGAATAGGAACGAAAGCATATGACTACGGACTTCATCACCAAGATTTTCAAGATCGCCTCAAGAGCACGACAACATTCGAGTTACAATGGGCTGCCTCACCAAGATTGCTCGCTTTTTACTAGTTAAACCCCGTGACACATCGGTAATTACAAGCAAAAAGTATATCCGTGAGATTTTGCACCAACATGAGTTCTCTACTAAACTCAACCGAGACCCGCATCTCACCTTCAGATTGATGGGTAATTCGAACGCACGATTCTAAATTATCAAAGGTATGTTATGAGTATGTATAAGGGAAATTGAAGAAAATTCTTACCTTCGATCAAAATCCACTTACAACAACAACTCCCGAGTTAGCTTTTGCAATCGTATAAAGTCTTGTGTGTAGACAATACCACAAATTATCAATGTACAAAGTGAAAATAAAAGGGACTAATTGGTAGGAACAGATCTTTGCTAACTCATAAAGTAAGATCCAGAGTCCAATATAAAAACTCATATAGAACCAAGGATAGTAGCCATGTATTAACAATCTACAGTAAGAATGACATACTCTCATCAGATAAGACTTTTCATGTTAATGAGCATGTTGAGTGTTATGCCTTTACCTTATAAGTAGAACCAACCTTACAAGTAGAACCAACCTTATCGGACAGTTCAATGACCTTTTTTTTCTCTTTCTTAAAGATGGCAGGCAAGACAAGGACAAAACTATGGATGTTCAGTAAAAGTAAATGAAACCAGAGAGGAAGTGGACATCCCAAGCCTGGCATGAATCTTGCAAGATCTAGCAGCCAATTTATACCAATCGCAAGAAAAGACAACCCAAGAAGGATCATGGTACTTATCAAACCTAAGGGTACATAATATCCCAACATCTGAGAAGAAAAATCTTATCCGAACAACAGAGGTTCCGATCAAGGCCACAAACAACAACAAACAATAGTATGAGCTTGCTATAAGTGCAACCAGCCAAGGCATATGATGACATATTGCCTGTTAAAAAGTGAATAAGACAATCGAGAAGGACTACTAAGGAACAACAAGAAGTTCACGCGCTCAAAACCTTACTCTCAATATGATAGAAGGGAACAACTAGGAAAATTGGTGCCAAAGTTAGTAATCTGTTATCATTGCTGGAAGTTAGGACATAAAAGGTCTAAATGCCCACTACGAAGAGGATAAACTACAACAGCCATCCGCAAGGACAGGGCTACAAATATCAAACAAGTCTATTACAGTAAGAGACGAGTGGTTTAAAAAAGATGGTGCAACCTGACCAACTAGAGAGCGATGAATGGAGTGTTCGCCGTTCACTAGAGAAAAAGGAGTATGCGTTGAGGATTGGAGGTACGCCACATTCGCAAGCTCAAAGTTATACGTTACTTAAACTTGTTGCATCATCCCGGGAAAGGGTACGCTTGAAGGACAAAATCTTTTAGGTTAACACTAGTTAAACAACTCCTGCACCACAAATATGCGACGTGATCTTTGAAAATTGTATAGTTGTCGGTCTAAGAAGTTAGTAAGACAAAACAACCATAACTCAAAGTGATAAACGTATAAGCCCGACCTTACCCATACCCTCAAGAAAGAACGATTCAAGTAAATAAGGACACAATTTCGAAGAGAAGAGATGCAAGTAATCATCTACAACTTTTCGCATGAAATTTCGAGGATAAAATTTATTTTAAAGGGGGTAGATTGTAATAACCCGGTTTGGACCCTAGTTGTATCAACCCAGTTGGTAGTTACCCGTGTAAAGACCCAGCCCAAACCATAGTATTAACAATGGCTAACTGACAAGATCTTAGGTTAGTGAAAGATTAGAAACCCTAAATAAATCGAAACCCTAATTTGACCCAAAAATTTTAAAAATAGCAAATACTCAGAAGAAAAGTCCTAATACTCGGAGAAGTTTCGTGACATCCTAAATTAAGTAAATAGCACAAAATATAAGGTTAAAAATAAAAAATTCTCATAATTAGGGTAAAATAACCATTTTGCCCATGCTACAACAAAAAGTTATAAAATCTCAAATTTTGACACATAAACATCCTAAATAAGATATTTAGATATAATTAAGTAACAAAAAATAAAATAACAACAAAGATAACAAAAATACCCTTAAATGGCTGACCACATTGGGATGTGTGCATAAAAAGTCAATTTTTACATTTTTAAGCTAAAAAAATGAGAAATAATTGTACAAATTAAGCATTATTATGAGCCAAAACTTTTTAAATAAGTAATATACATAATAATATAATAATATAGGGCAACAAAAATAAATAAATTATTATTTAAAGTTCGTACACAATAAATAAGTTAAAAAGTCAATTTTTGTCAAATTAACTTAATTTGACCTAGAAGCTTACACTTATTTAATTAATTGCTATCAAAATTATGATAATTCACGGGGATACTAAATTAATCATAAACATTCTAAAATAATAGATTTTAGTAGGTAAAGATACCAAAAAGATACACAAAATTAATATTTTAGGCGTTTTCTCACACAAAATTGTACCAAAACATAATTTAAACCCTAAATTAATACAAATCAGTATTTTGCTGCCCCAAACCTTTCATAGCCGAAAACCCTCTACCTAAAAGTCTAAATTTGTAAGTTTAAAAAACATTATACCTCCGATGCAACCAATGGAAATTGAAAAAATTAAATTAAAACTTACACATTAATAATTGTTTCTACTACTAACTTTTCTATAAAAACACAACTAAGGCCCCATTCTCCTCTTCATATTTTCGGCATGTAGTGAGGGAGAGAGTCTAGAAAATATCCTACGTGTTCCAAAAGAGAAAAGAAGGAGAGAAAAAAGAAAGAAAGAAGGAGAAGGATCCAAGGTGGGACTGGGAGATGTTCTAAAGCCATGTCCTAGTCTACCTTTCACCATTGTTTAATCTTTCTAAGGTAAGTAAGCCCCTAAAACCATCTATTAATCTCACAAAAATCTTCTTCAACTCATCTCTTAAAATATAAACAAGAATAATAATCAAAATATCAAAGAAAAAGGTGTTGTGATGAAAGAATATGGGCTGCTTGTGTTTAGTATGACATTAGGTGTGGTTGCAGGTGGCTATTTTTGAGTTTAACAAGTTGTATATGTTCTGGAACTTGATATATATGTATAAAGTACATGCATGTAAAGAAAATAAACTAAATCTTAATTTTCTCGTTGTTTTGACTTTTTTCCCCGAACTTTGATCTGTCCTAACTAATTGTAGAAAACTGATCTAAGTGTGATTTTTATGTCCAGACCTAGTTTTTTAAGTTATCTTTCGTAAAAAATTCGTTTGAAGTGATTTCATTGGGTAGAGCTTGAGATATACCGTTTTTACTAAAGAGTGTCAGATTCTGACCACCATGAATTGTAGACATAAAAACCCTAGGATAGAATGAGAACCGAGTTTAGGTTAAAACATCAAACTTGTAGAAAACATGTTTATCGTTCTATCCACCAAAATGAGGCTAAATGATTAAGTTATGATAGGTCAAAACCCTCCCCAAAACCATTGTTGTAAATCTATGATTGACAGAGCTCTCTGTTACATGTTTTTGCATGACCCGAAACCTATGTTTTTAGTGACTAAATCTAAAAGTGGTTTTCATGAAAAGTGTAGGCAATATATTAAACTGTTTACGGACCAAAAATTAACCTCAGATACCCTCTGATGGTCCCCCAAAAGGTTTATTCATTCTCTATTGAACCCTGGTTCTGCTTAACCTTTTATAGCTGACTGAACCCATTTTATAAAATGGCCAAAATCATTAACTTGCTCCAAACAACTAGCCTTAGTACTAAATATAAAACTTGTAGGGGACACCTTAAATTCAAACATATCCAAAAATTAGTCTCATAACCCTTTATTTAAGGCCCCAAAATCGAGACCAACTGAGGCCTAGATTTTGTACTTTTCTCGGTAAAGTGCTAAATTATTTTCTCTTAAATGAGCCAAATGACCCATTTAACCTAGGGTCGGACCTTAGTGTTAAACATAAAATTTGTAGAAAATATTTTTATCTAATTGGTTTCCAAAAATCAGAACTTAACTCCATGTCTAGGTACCCCAAAACACTGTTATGATTTTTAATTTGACACATGAACATTTACCTTAATTTGGCTAAGTGTATAGTGGCATATCATATTGTGGGACTTGAAAACAAATATGGACTTTAATTGAATTATGTTGGATGATTGGTGTATGAAAATGACTAATTGATGATTAGAATCCGTGCCGCTAAGTTAAATCCATATTTTATGAATTATGGCCCGTGCTTCTTATACTTGTACTCCATGCTTTAATGAGTTATACCTTATGCTACATCATGCTTAGATGCCATGTTGTATATCGTTGAACATGAGATGCATGTTGTACATTATGAGCATAACCATACTTGCTTCTTGGCATATCGAAGTTCCTTTTGTACCTGCCATTGTGGATTGGATTTTGTGAAAATCATTCTTTCTGTGGTCCTAAAACTAGGGCATCCCTGGTTGCCAATTTTTAAAAATAGTTTGGGAGATTGTTTGTTATGAAAGGGATTAGGCACCATGGGTTCGTCACTAGCCTTTTACTTTTGGTAATTTAGACTGTAGGTTAACGCCAAACGAGCATTCTTGTCCTAAAGGTGGGATTTGTGCACATCTTTAGTTAGCCAGAGGATAAGGATATTATTGGCCCGCCCGCACGCCATTGCCATTGAGTAAAATAGATGAGGTATAAAACCAAGGGAAGCATTTACCTTTCGCAACGAGACGAGGATAGGTTTGGTTATCAAATTCTCATAAAATCAACTCTAAAATTCCTAGCATGGAATTCGTGTCATGATCTTGGATATATATATCGGGAGGGGCATTTGCATCACGCACCTGTTTACTTATTCTTATATATGCTTACCTTGTCGTAATTTATTAAATTTGTTTGTCTCATTGACTTTAATTTGTATTGGATGTCATATGATATGCGTTGTAGAATATTTTGTTGTGAGCTTGGTTAGAAGGTTTAGGGAGTTTGTTTATGAGATTTGGCTCATGGCATTCGTGCTACAGGTGAAAAGAAAGAACTTTTTGAGGAAGTTGCACCCGAAGGAGAAGGAAGTTTTGAAGAATAAGGTGAGTGGAAGGAGCCAACCGACTCCGACTATGCAAGTTGAAGAATTTGAAGTTCATCCCTTTTGTTTTTTTGTTCAGTTTTTGCGGGTTGATTGTAATTTTGTTGAATCTTCGGAGAAACTGTATTTGCTATGTATTTTGAACAGTTCTGAACTCTTAATGAGGTAGTACATATTATATGTAACTATGAATGAATGGCTAGAATACTTTCCTTAATTATAATTGTGTATGTCTCGACGTGCCCGAAAGATGGGGCGTCACACTCTAAAAGTCCTGAGACTTACTGTAACTTTTTGAGTCGACACGAAACGGATTTGAGTGGACACTAAATTCTCACGTAGAAAATTGAAAAAATGTACTGGGTCGACACCAAACGTTCATGAGTCGACACTACTGTGTCGGTGAGAAAAATAAAAAAATTGGGTCGGCTCCAACGAAGAATTGAATCAACTCAACCACTTAAAGAATCAAGCCCTAGTTATTTTGTGTCGACACAAAAATATTTTGAGTCGATACCTGCGACAGATTTTAAATCTCGCGCTAGTTTCAACGGTTGAATTTTAGAACATTTATTACCTCCACCTACCCACTAATGGTCATTTTACTTCAGATGGCTATATAAGAAGTCAATTTTTGTAGCTTAGAAGATCTGGACACTATTCTATTGCTTGAGTCAAAAGCTAAAATTTTCAAGAAAGCATTTACTGCTCATTAAATTCCCCCATTCGATCTCTCTCTCTTTGTTCGTTTATTTCCAATCAATCGTAAAGAGAGTAAGTGAGTAAATTTTTGATTCCCATACATTTATTGTAATAGAAGGTGAGTCACATTTGATCCTTTAAGAGAGAGAGTGATAGTCTTTAAAGAAGTGCTCAAAAGAAATTAGAAAAACATGGATTGTTTTGTAGGATCTTTTTGAGGCTGTAAAAGGCCTTTGAATGCGCATGTGATGCATTCGATTCTAGTAATTATTCTCATAAGGAGTCTTGAGGAGTGGATGTAGGTTTGGAAGAAGCTAAACCACTATAAATCATGTGATTTTCTATGAGGTAACCAATGACTCTATTTCTTTAGATGAACTTCAAGTTACTTTTGAAGATTTACTTGATGAATTAAGAAAAATGGGTATTAAGAATTCTATTCTTAAAAAGTTGATTCTTTTCTCATCGTGTGAAATTGAAACTTTAAAAGTAGAAAAACTTTTACTGTCAAAATAGATTTTGTGTTTGAAAGATGAAACCACGTTTTAAAAGAAAAGATTGATGATTTTACAAAAAACTGTGTAGAAGTTTACACTTGGGAAAGAAAACTTTTACAAACTTATTGGAATGCAAAAATGATGATTTTACATAAAGTTGGGATTGGATACTAACCAAAGAGAAAACAAGATTTTTTAGGCAACATTTTTGATAAAGCATCCTCAAATCATTTCAATGCTACTTATTTTCATTGTTATAAGCATGGATACATTGTCATACATTATCCACACAGAAAATGACATGATTTATCTGCAAAAAGGGTTTGGGTTCCAAAGGAAACACACCCTCATGTAACTAACACCAAAGAACCCAAGAAAGTATGGGTACTAAAAATCACATCACAAACGGAGAGGAAACTTCGATCTTCTTTAGGTGGCCCCAAAATGTTCTACTACGAGTACTAGGACTACTCTACGAGGTCTTCTTGATGATGCAATTCTTTATGTTCACCTGTGGCATTAACGCCGTGAGCCGAGGCCCAAAAAAAAAATCTCCAAACCCTACTAATATAACTGAAGGCACAAAATTCACCAAACACATTCCATATAACATTACTATATTTATATATCAATTGACAGATGATTTAAAATTGAATTACGCCAATTTACACAAGCATGGTAAGCAAGTGAAGCATAGAATATGTCAAGTATGCATGAGATGTGATGTTAGAAATGCTATGCATATGCCCAACCTGACCATGCTCCACAAACCTGCTAATCAACCAACAAAATTTCACGCCAGAAATTGAAGAGTAGACTTCGTTGGACAAATTGAATACTAAAGCCACCAATCGAGTCTCGTTGTGAATAATATTCACGTCGCTGAGCTTCATGCCCCTGCTGTTTTATTCAATCACAACATCGTGGGGTCCGGGATCGATGCAATGCGGCTGTACCGAATGCAAATGGGAACGATGCAAATCCAGATGTACCGAATGATCCCATCTTAAGATTCGTGATGCTTTTGCCAGTGTCAATCCAAAGTCTAAGGTACAGATATCGGGAAAGCTGAAGACGAACCCATGGTGTCGACAAGGGGTTTCCATTCAAAAATATAATCAGTATCCATACACTGGGGACGCACTCAGGGTGTTCATGGGGAGTACATTCCCAAACAATTTCACAAAATTGCCACACCATGGACACCCTAGACTAAGAAACAATGGGTGACTGACTCTAAAGACACCCTTAAACAACCATGATAAGGCAAAATACCAAACGAACAAAGATGACCCCCAAGATGCCTCAAGTGCAATGTGACAATGCTCATGGTACAACAATTCATAGCATGAGGTACAACTACTCATAGCATGAAGCACAACTAGGCATAACACGATGTATAACTAAGCATAGCATGATTTCTACCATGTATCAAGAGTTAATCCTAATCATACTATCATGTCATGTCATGGTTTACATGAAATAAATCACACTAATCATAACTCTAGTTAATCCAAACATAATGAATATGCTCACAAATTACTTCAATATTTTACTTCTAAATTTTTAACCATTATTTTATAACTTGCAACAACAAATTGGGGCATCAAGACTTTGAATTAAGTTCTGGTTTTTTGTCACAATATAGATTAAAATATTCTTAACAAGTCTTATGAAGGACACTTAAGTTAAGTTGTGAGATCCTGACCCGTTTTCTTTTTTCGGCATTTTTCGACGCGCATTTATAATTTTTGTTTCAACATATTTATATGCGTTTTGCGTATGATTGAGTTTAGATATGCATGTGGGGTTGATTCTCAGGGCCGTTGGGTGATGTGGTGCGAATTTCAAAAGAAATTTTTTTTGAGCGGGCCTATAAATATCTATCCTTAGATATTTTCAAACAAAAATTTCTCTCTCAAGCTTTTGAAAACCCTAGAAGCTCTGCATTCTCTCTAACTTTTTGAGGGTCGAGGGCTTGATTTTTAATAATTAGACAGCAGATCCTTAGTATCTTCGTGGTGGGCTACGCTTTCATCTGGATAGAATTTATTTTGGCAAAATTTGTTTTTGTACGTGGATCAAGGTATTGAGTTTTTGACTCAATGAGATAAGATCCTAGACTCTCATGTCTTATAAGGATGCTACGTGTAGTCGTATGTGTTTTCTCCGGTATATAAAATGCTTGTATGCTTTTATTTGAGAGTGTAACATCGGGTTGGGTGTTATGCATGGTTGTTTATGGGTGTTTCACGTGGTCTGAAGTTTGGGGCATGAAAACTTGATATAGAGCTAGGTTTGAATACTTAAGAGCCGTGGGAAGAAGGTGCATCACCTGGTAAGGTTGATTGTGTGTGCTTGATTACATGTGTTTAGTTGTTTTGATAGCATGAGCATGATAACAAGTTGAGTATGTGGATGTTGTGTATATGTGAGCATAGGGGTTAAACCTTAGGATTGATCAGTCATGCCTTCGAGTGTTTTGGTTAACAAGCTTGGAAGCCGAGTTAGAAATGCATTTGACCGACGTGTTTTTTGGCAAAGAATCTAAGTAGGTTATCTAAATTGATGCGTCACTCTTGTCGATTCTCCTCGATATGTGGAGTTTGTTTAGTATGAATCTATGTGGCTACGTGTTAGCATACTTATATGGTTAGCATTTATATTCATTCGATGTGTGACATCTTATGTTTTGTTTTCCTTTCATATAGATGTGACGTCTACAAGGAGAGGACGAGACCGAGGCCGTGATTTTGGCCAAAGGGATGTGCTTATTCCTGATGTTGGGGATGCAAATGCTCCTTAAGGACCTGTTGTCGCGATAGGGTTGCTGCATTCGCTGGTTGTCTCTATTGGTCAGCTGGTTTAGACCTCTAGGGGGAGAGGAAGAGAGCCCGAGTTGAGGGCAACGGTGGCGATGTGAGAGTTCAGACGTATGGATCCTCTTACCTTCGCTGGGGATCCTGATCTTATAGTGGCTACGGAGTGGTTGGAGCTGGTGACCTGGATCCTTTATACATTGTAGATTGTGGAGGATGATTTGCGGGTTCCTTTTGCTACTTTCCAGTTGAGAGTGGAAACTCACGAATGGTGGAAATACGCCTGGAATACTATAGAGGGCACGCGGGCAGCTTTCACAGGGGTTTTTCTAGAAAAGTACTTTTCAGCATCTTCGAGGGATTTGTACAGGAAAGAGTTCTGTACTCTCACTCAGGGGGCGATGAGCATTGTTCAGTAGGAGGCCATGTTCACCAGTCTGTCCCGATTTTCACCAGTGTTGGTGGGCACAGATGAGTTACAGTTCAGGAGATTTGAGCTGGGCTTGAGGGCGTGTGGCAGGGATGGGTCTATGTGTTTTTACAGAGCTGGTGGAGGCAGCAGCGAGGATTGAGAATACCTTGAGCGAGACTCGGGGTTCTAGTGGGACTGAGGTACAGTCAGGTGGGCGCTCCAGCAAGAGGCAAAAGTCCTCTGACCCTAGTGTTCATCCATCTGGGTCACGACAGCAGTTTTCTGTACTAGTATCATCAGTGGCTTTGTCCGGGAGGCTAAAGCAGTACGAGTTTCGTTGCTTCTAGTGCAGGCAGCCCGGGCATCGTGTGATGGATTACCCTCAATGGGGGTAGTTATAGCGTTCAGTATTGGTTTTGTTATAGGGGAGAGAGCTATTATGTTATGAGTGTGGTCAGATTGGGCATATTCGCAGAAATTGCCCTCAGGGAGGTAGTGTACCAAGCACAACAGGTGTACTAGTTGTCTCGCCGGTGTAGAACCAACGAGGTTATCAGCAACATCCCATAGTTTAGACTTCCTAGGTTGTCGGTGGGGGTACTTCAGTTCAGTTGGTATGGCAGTCGACAGTTTTAGGGTGTGGAGGACAAATCAAGATGATGTAGGGCCGAGTGTATGCCTTTACGGACCCCAATTCTTCCAGGGCACCTGTTGTGCCTGATGATGCGGCTATGTGAGCAGAGGTGCTTTCTAAGTATGTAAACTTTGCGCCAGTGTTCTTATCGACATGGGAGCATCATGTTTCTTCATTTCAGCTGTTGTGGGGTTATCGATGGACTCCGTGGGTTGTGTGTTGGGTGCTGAGACATCGGTTGGTGAGGATGTGGTGTTGGGGCGAGTTGATAGGTCCTGTGTCTATGAGGTAGTTAGCCATTGTTTATAGTGCAAGACCTTGTTTGACTGTATCTTAGGAATGGTTTGGTTGACCACCTCTCATATCTATGTCGATGGTGATCGATGGGGTTGTTTCATTTTGACCTTGTGTTGAATTTCGGGGATGAAATTCCTTTACGGGGGTAGAGTTGTGAGACCCTGAAAAATTTTATTTTACGGAATTTTTTAACGCATGTTTATGATTTTTGTTTCGGCATGTTTATATGCGTTTTATGTATGATCGGGTTTAGATATGGATGTGGGGTTGATTCCTGGGGCGTTGGGTGATGTGGTGCGAATTTTTTTTAAAAAAAAAATGATATTTTTGGGCGGGCCTATAAATATCTATCCTTAGATAATTTCAAACAAAAAATTATCTCTCAAGCTTTTGAAAACCCTAGAAGCTTTGTCTTTTCTCTAACTTCTCGGGGGCCCAGGGTTCGGTTTTTGACGATCAAACAGTACATCCTTAATATCCGTGTGGCGGGTTATCTATCCTTAGATATTTTTAAACAAAAATTTATCTCTCAAGCTTTTGAAAACCCTAGAAGCTATGTCCTCTCTCTAACTTCTCGGAGGGCTAGGGCTCGATTTTTGACGATAAAATAGCAGATCTTTAGTATCCTCGTGGTGGGTTACGCTTTCATTCAGATAGAATTTTATTTCGACGAAGTTTATTTTTGCACGTGGGTCGAGGCATTGAGTTTTTAAGTCAATGAGGTAGGATCCTAGACTCTCATGTCTTGTAAGGGTGCTACGTGTAATCGTATGTATTTTTACCGGTATATAAAATTCATGTATGCTTTTATTTGAGAGTGTAATGTCGGTTTGGGTGTTATGTATGGTTGTTTGTGGGTGTTTTACGTGGCTAAGAGTTTGGGGCATGACATAAATCCTATGATTTCAGGGTGGTTTGGCCTTCACAAAGTAATATGCCACAACAACATTGAGCGAATCGTTGTGAATAAGGCTCTCAGAAGGCAACAAGTTTGGGGTATTAAAATAGATTCATTTGGTCTAATTTTTTGATATGTTTTAGGTCAAAATGTCCTCTAAAACTCTTATGAAAGATGCTCAGTAGGGTTCTTACGCAAATATTTAGGATATTGTCCACTTAAGAAAGTATGTCAGGTTAGCATTCTTGAAACTCAAAATGGTGAACTTTAGTAGAAAGAATAGAGAGTATAAAAATGATTTGAGGGGTCAAATAGAGGCTAAAGGATTTGAGTTTTGGATAGAATTTAGATTACAATATTCTTAACATTGTTTATGAAGAACACATGTAAAGATCCAGTTCAAAATCCTAGTATTAGTCACGGTTAGCCCATGAGATCTTAGGTTACTAAAAGGTTAGAATACTTGTTCGATTAGAAACCCTAATTCGATCCGAAAACGTTAAAGGACAAACACTTGAGAGGCAAAATCCTAACTCCTGGAGAAAAATTCCAACGTCCCAAAAATTTATTAATTATTATGAAATATTAAATTGAAAATCACAAATTCTCATAAAAAGCGTAAAATGACTATTTTGCCCATAATACACCAAAAAGTTGTAAAAAATTAAAATTTAACACTTGGAAATCTTAAATTAAAGATTTAAATTAAAATAATTGACAAAATACAAGATAAAACCAAAAAGACAAAAATGCCCCTTAGTGGCCAATTTTCCTAGGAAGATGTGCCCAAAAAGTCTCTTTTTACTTTTTAAGCTCAAATTAAATTTTTTTTTACAAATTAAGCCTCATTATGTTCTAAAAATATTCAACAAGTAATATTAATAATAATATAATATTTTATGCCAACAAAAGTAAATAAATCATTATTAATCTTCTTATACACCTAATAAAATCAAAAAGACACATCTAGTCAAAATAACTTAAAGTGGCTTAATTACCTACACTTAATTAATTGTTATCAAAGTTTTAATAATAATAATAATAATAATAATAATAATAATAATAAT
This sequence comes from Heliamphora exappendiculata, assembly GCA_034768845.1. NCBI lineage: Eukaryota > Viridiplantae > Streptophyta > Magnoliopsida > Ericales > Sarraceniaceae > Heliamphora > Heliamphora exappendiculata. Next base: position 42,224 of record JAOTRH010488054.1, read on the forward strand.
TCATTTTAGTAAGAAAGAAGACCAAAAAAATAATTAAATTAATTTAAAAATACTTTATTAGATAATGTAGTGCCAAAACACCACTAAATAAGCAATTAATGTAAAAATTAAGTTCTTTAATGAACCAAATAGGCCCCAACTGGTGTCCCTATGATTTTCTACCAATTTTCATAATTAAAAATATCTTAAGAAGAATACTATTCAACCATGCAACCAATGAGAATTAAAGAAATTCAAATTTCTCTTACAATGCACTAATGAGACCTCACTCACACTTGCCTATAAAACCAAGCCTTGGAGCCTTCTTCCCCGTCATAATTTCAGTTGAGAGAGAGGAGAGAAACCATAAAATTTTAAGTGTCCAATAGGAAGAGAAAGAAGAAGAAGTGAGGAGAAGCAAGGAAGATGAGTCTTGGAAGCCTATAAGAAAATCTAAAGATAAGTCCATCCAACCTTTAACTCTTAGATCTTCAAACAAGGTAAGAAAATCTCTAAACTTTCTAAATATACTCATATCAAATTCTTCTCAATCCAACTCTGAAAACAAACTCAAGAAAAATAATCAACTCATGAACTAGAAATGGGTCGTAGTAGAAGTTTAGGGACTGTTCAGAATTTTTAAGGCTTGCTATGTGTTTGCATGTTATTATTTTTGAGTTTCATGATTTGTCTAAGTTCTGGAGTTTTGATATTTGAGTGTACAAACCATGCATGCAATGAAAATGGGCAAGAACATAACATGCAACATGCTAGGAGGTTAGAACACAACTAGGCCTGAGATTTGAGAATTTTAGCTCTCTGTCCTACTTTTTGAAAACAACTCATAACTAATTCTAGAAAAATGTTCTGAGTGTGTTGAAAACTCATAACTAATTCTAGAAAAATGTTTTGAGTGTGTGCTTTATGTCCAAATCTAGATTTTTATATTATCTTTCATCTAAAATTTATTTGAACTAATTTGAATGGATAAAACTCGAGATATGGCATTTCTACCAAAATATGTCGTTTTCAAACCAGTCTGTGTTGCAGAGCCAAAAATCATATTTTAATACGTGAACCAAGCTTAGGTGTCTTCATGAAAGTTGTCTCCAACAAGCTTATCTAGCTACACACCAAAAGTGAGCTTCTTTTGTTGAGTTTTGAATGGTAAAATCACCCCTGAAACTCTCTATTTATGTTTAATGATGAAAAGAACTCTCTGTCACATATTTTTATGTAACCTAAAATTTCTGTTTTCAATGACCTATTTCAAAAGTGGTCGTCATAAAAAATGTTTGGGGCATTTCAATATAGTTTATGTCCAAATATTAGGTTCAAAAGCCTCTGAATGGTTCCCCACCAAAAGTTGTCACCAACAAGCTTATCTAGCTACCCACTAAAAGTGAGCTTCTTTTGTTGAGTTTTGAATAGTCAAATCACCTCTGAAACTCTCTATTCATGTTTAGTGATGAAAAGAATTCTCTGTCACATATTTTTGTGTAACTCAAAACCTCTATTTTTAATGATCTATTTCAAAAGTGGTCTTCATGCAAATTGTTAGGGACATTTCAATATAGTTTATGTCCAAATATTAGGTTCAAAAGCCTTTGAATGGTTCCCCAAATAATTTTTAAACTCACTGTACTCTCTATTAAAAACCAACTTCTACCGAGTGTTTTGATGCCTTCTTAACACATTTTTTTAATCAAGTTATTTCTTCAATATTTTATTAAGAACCATCCTGAGCACTCTTCATGAGATTTGTGGAGAACATCTAGATCTAAAATATATCCAAAATTGAGCTGGATAGAGCCTGTTTTGATGCCCCAAAACTGAACTATTTTCACTTGCAAGGGCCAAATCACCTAGTTTCCATATGATTGAGCTTTGGTGTTCTTCATAAAAGTTGTAGAGAATAGTTGTTTCTAAGTTGTGACAAAAAATGAAAACCTAAGTCCAAGTTTAAGTACCTCAAAAAGCTGCTGTAGTTTACAAATAAGTGGTTGGAAGTTGGCTAGTGAAATGTCAAGTGTATGGTGAAGTATGCCCTTGTTGTGTGACATGATATGCATGTTTTATTTGATTTAAAATGTTTGAATAATAATTTAAAGTAATTGTATGATGAAAAGTGACCATACCATGAGATTAGGACTATGCTTTTGAATGTTGTACCATATGCTTTAAATGGTTGTACCTTATATTTTAAAAGCCTATACCTCATGCTATGTTGGGTTGAACATCTTGTCATGCTTAATTTCATACCATGCTATTATTAGTTGTACTTCAAGACACATGCAGTACCATGAGCATTTCCATAGCATGTTGGGGTTTCATCTTGTACGAGTCGATATCGTTGTGTTATCATGTGTTTTGGGAGTGGCTTTAGAGTTATCACCCCCTTCAGTTCTAAGTCTAGGGCGTCCCTAGTTGCTGATTATTTGTAATATTTTGGGATGTATTCCTTGTGAACATCCCGAGTGCGTTCCCGATGTATGAAAATAGGTTATGATGGAAATTATTAGGTACCATGGGTTCATTGCAAGCATTATGATTTTCGTAACTTAAACTTTGGGTTAACACTGGTGAAGGAATCATGAGTCTTAAGGTGGGATAAATCGGTTATATATATTGATTGATCATTGGATATTGGTTAGTTTAGAGGGTGGCTTAGACCCCACGTCGTTGCCATTGAATAAAACCGCTATGGCATGAAGCCCGACGATGAGGTTATTATTTGCAACGAGGCACGATGAAGGCTTTGGTGATCAATGGCCCAGGAAGTCTACTCTCGTAATTCCTGGTGTATAATTTATGTTCTATTATGAGATTATGATTGGGTTGGGCATTCGCATTGCATTGCATTACATTTATCATCACATTCCTTGCATAATTGCTCGCTTTCATATTTAGTTGCTTACCATATTATATCTTTTAAATTTTCCTATCTCCTTGATATACAAATTCCTTAAGTATTGTATGAAGTGTGTTGTGGTGATTTTGTGCTATGAGTTTGATTAGGGAGTTAAGAGTATTTTCTTATGGACTTCGGCTCATAGCTTCGTGCCACTGGTGAAGAGGAAGAAGCTTTTGAAGAAGAGATCCCCTACGAAGAAAGATATGTCAATCAGGGTGAGTTCTCAGAGCAAGCAGATCTTAATGATGTATAGATGAAGAACCCTATCATCTTTTTGTTTCTTTCTATTCTGTTTCGAAGCGTTCATTGTAATTTTTGTAATTTTCATTGTGAAACTGTAACACTTATATATATTTTTGGCTAGCGTTGAAAACTTAATGATGTAATATTATAATGCATATCTATGAATGAATCACTAGAGTAACCATTATTTTATACTTATGTATGTCTGAACGTGCCCAGAAGCTGGGACGTCACATTTTGGTATTAGAGCCTACGTTTAGTGAATCTTCAGGCCTTGGATTATGGGAGACTAAGAGTTCTATAGTGTAGAAGATCTATATAAGTCTATATTATTTAATATATCGCTTATAATTCTAATAACTTAAAATCCTTACCTTAAGTTTTTCTTCATGTTCTTCTCTTCTCTTAGGATGGCATCCAATGCAGAACCCGAGGAAGAACCATGGTCAGCATCCGAATATGAGGATTCAGATTCGAAAGAGCTACCAGTAGAGGAGCAGGACCCCATAGACGCTATCCCATTGACATGGTTATTCCCAAGGACTAGCAGGTTAATGAGGAAGAAGAAGCAGAAGAAGAAAACGAGGATGACGATGATGAGGAATAAGGGGAGATCGCTATCCTTTACAACCCGCTAGAGGCACCACCGCCAAAATTTGATTAAGACGAGGTCGCGGGTGCAGCTATCTATCGAAGCCGCCAAGATTATCACAAAGACTACCGAGTTAGGGAGTGGGTATATGTTAAAGTTTATCTCGAGAGGATGCGAAGATGGGGAAGGCCCGGAACCTTTGCTCGCTTTATGGGTCCCTTGAGAGTTTTAGAGAGGCGCAGCAAAACCATGTATCGTCTTGATGTACCACCAGGGTTTAAAAATTGACTTGGAAATATGCTGGACACTAAATGGCTGCAGACCCAGAGGCCGAGGGATGAGAGATGGATCAGTGACTCACACAACCCGGCAACAATAACTGACAAAATTCGCAAGGGACCAGCTAGCATCTGACGTGTTGAAGTATAGTGGCGCTGCTATGTAATCTATGAGGCAACATGGGAGCACGAGACTGTCATTCGTTATTTCTACCCGCACCTGTTTTAGATAGGCTTTAGCAAGTGACACGTTGTATCTTTTCTTTTCATTTCTTTGGATGTTGTATGTGTATCTTTGTGAACCTTTCTAAAGCTTTGTATTGACTATGTGCTTAACTTAATGATATAAAATACAAGTGTTTGCTATCAAAATCTCTACAAGATATCATACAATCTCAAACTTAACTTCACAAGATCCTAAAATATGAAAACAATTAAGAATTGAAACAATCCCAAAATCATAACACTCTCCTTTTCTTTTATTCTAGAATGGCTGGTAGACGACCGAACCACTGGCAGGCTAATGGACCCGTAGATGAAAATGTACCCGAATTAAACCAAGTTTTACAATAGCTTGTCAGCAGCATTAACCGCCGCCATGTACGTGATAGAGCGTGGTTCTTATCGGAGCCGTGAAAGTAGTGAGTCCCTACGTTTAGAGGAGGCGTAGAACCTAGAGTAGCCGAGGAGTGGCTGAGGGCCGTCAAGAAGTTATTTAACTTGATGGGAGTACAAGCAGAAGCGAACTGGGTAGCTTTAGCAGCTCACCTGTTGGAGGGAGAAGCGGACCGTTGGTGGTCTATGATCGATAATACTCAGTACGTTGCAGCTTTAACTTGGAATCATTTCGAAGGGATAATTTTTAAGAAGTATTTTCTAGCTCTCTTATGTTAGGGACATATCAGAGAATTCCTGGAGCTCAAACAAGGGTCGATGATGATAACCTAGTACATTAATTGCTTCGAGAAATTGTGCCACTTTGTTGTCGCAATTGTACTGGATGAAGAATTAAAAGTCTAAAAGATTGAGTGGGGTTTAGAACCATCTATTTGAGCAAGGGTCATCTGCTTGGAATTCCCGACATACACTCAAGTGGTACGAGTTGCCTTACTCGCAAAGACTGACTTAGCTAATTTAAGGAACATTTGGAGTTAGAAGAAAGGGAACACTAGCCACAGAGGACCCGTGAGAAGCAATCGAGGGTTTATTCTCAAGAAATCATACCACCAGGATAACAGGCAAGGACGACCAAGGGGTTTCTCTACAACTTCAATAGTCTGGTTTGAGTGTCACCAATCAGGATATAAGAGGGTTGACTGCCCACGCTTAGGATAGAGGAATCTGGGCAACCAACCCCAACAGTGGAGGTAGCTCTAGAACCAACCACCGAGGTACCCACAACCAGTTTAAGGCACAAGATCAACAACCAATCAACAGAATGGAAGAGGAAGGCCACCGCTTAACAAGAACAAAAGGCCCCTAAAGAGGTCCGAACAATGGAGTGAGACCCGAGAACACCCGGAATAACAGTGGAAATTGACCAATGGGAGGACGAATTTTCACTCTGTAAGAGGAGGAGATGGAGAATACCCAAGTTATACAAGGTATGTTCGTGTTGTTTAATACCTTAGTGACAGCTTTGTTTGATTCAGGAGCATCCCATTCTTTCATATCTTTGACCTGTATACGATCTCTACTATTGGAACCTAAACGTTAGATCAAATCCCAAGTGTTATTAAACCCTTAGGATATCACACGTAAGTAGACTTCGTCTATAGGATGTGTACATTGAAAGTAACCGACACCCTTATCTCATGCGACCTGCGAGTCATGGACTTTAACAGTTACAATGTGATTCTCATAATGGATTGGCTCTCCAAAAATTAAGCTATCATCGACTGCCGATGAAAAAAGATATGGGCGCAAGCAGAAGATGTAACCATTATACGAATTCAAGGAGAATAGCGCGAAATCCTGACCTTGATTAAAACGAAGGTGTGTAGATCGAGTAACTTCATGGGAAGATTAACTTGTATACTCGCTAGTACGAACGCCCTGCCAGTCACCGAGTTACCACGAGATGTATGCGAATACGAGGATGTGTTTCTAGAAGAACTACCCAGACTTCCCTACATTGATAGATTGAGTTTTCGATTGAACTCTAACCAGGTACCGCACCAATTTTGATTGTAGTGCACAGGATGTCTCCCGCCGAACTAAAAGAGTTGAAGGATCAACTTCAAGAGTTGCTCAGTAAAAGTTTTATCCGCCCAAGCACGTCTCCGTAGGGAGCACCATCATTGTTCCCAGGAAGAAGGACAAGACTCTACGACTCTACATCGACTATCGGCAGTTGAACAAAGTTATCCCTAGCTTTGAGTTAAGGAGGAGGATATTCCAAAGACAGCCTTTAGAACACGATACGGGCATTATGAGTTTGTAGTTATGCCCTTTGGATTAACCAACGCCCCAAGAGTCTTCATGAACCTGATAAACAAGCTTTTTTAACCTTACCTAGATCAGTTCGCATTAGTCTTTATAGATAATATCTTGGTATATTTGAGAACTGAGGAGACACAAACAGCATCTAAGGATTGTCTTATAGAAGTTAAGGGAGTCACAACTCTATGCTAAGGTCAGCAAGTGTGAATTTTAGTTGCATGAAGTGAAATTTTTGGGCTATGTAGTGTCTAAAGAGGGAATAACCGTGGACCCAGCCAAAGTCAAAGTTATTTTGGAATTGAAACCACCCCGAAACATCTTTGAAGTTCATAGTTTTTTGGGTTTAGCTGGACATTATCATAGACTTATTCAAGATTTCTTGAAACTGGCACGGCTAATGACAAGATTGATCCAAAAGGAGTAAAGCTTGAATGGAATGATAAGTGTAAGACTACTTTTTAGGAGCTTAAGAGGAGATTGACTAGTGCCCCTATCTTAATCATACCCGAACAAGAAGTTGGATATACGGTGTATTGCGATGCGTCTAAAGAAGATCTGGGATGCGTGCTTATGCAGAATAGCAAGGTAGTGGCCTATGGATCAAGACAGCTAAAACCACATGAGTAGAATTACCCCACCCACGACCTAGAGCTTGCAGCAATAGTGTTCTCACTAAAGTTATGTAGATATTATCAGTTCACCCTATCCTATCACCCAGGCAAAACGAACGTGGTAGCTGACGCCCTTAGTCGGAAAGCGAGGAGTAGACTAGCATGTGTAGCAGCAAGAGAATGGGACATAGTAAGAACGCTCATCCATTTTTGACGCCAACCTTCAGAACAAAAAGATGAAACCTATTTTTGTCTGACCGTGGCAACATTCAATCTTCGTAAGTGAATCCTAGAGGCCCAGAAGCACGACCAAAAGTCCGAATTCATTCGAGAGCACTTTATAGAAAAGGAATTGAAACCAGGTTGTGTAGTTAACAAGAATAGAAAACTAACCTACCTAGGATGGTTATTCGTACCAAACATCCTGGATATAAGAAAAGACATCAGGAAAGAGCATCATCAGTCACCCTTTACTGTTCACCTAGGAGGAACGAAGATGTATTAAGATTTGAAGAGACATTATTGGGTGGAATGGCATGAAGTAGGGAGGAACCCTTCAACCCCTGGTGATACCACAATGGAAATGGGACCACTTAACCTTGGATTTCCTCTCTGAACTACCGAGATCACCATCAGGACGTGACACCATCTAGGTAATTGTGGATTGTCTCACCAACTCCACGCACTTCCTGTCTGTCTAAACTTCTGAGAAGCTTGAAGCCCTGAGTCAGAGATACATTCGGGAGATCGGTCGCCTTCATGGAATCTAGCTATCTGTTGTGTCAGATCGAGACTCGCGTTTCACCTCGCAATTTTGGTAAAGTCATCAAGCTGCCCTAAGGACAGAGCTTTATTTTAACACCGCTTTTCACCCGCAGACTGACGGATAATCCAAACAGACGATTCAAACTCTAGAGGACTTGCTTCGAGCCTACATCGTGGATTTCAAGAAAAATTGGGAGAGGCACTTACCATTGGTCGAATTCGCCTATAACAATAGTTATCAAGCCGGCATTAGCATGCTGCCATACGAAGCTCTCTACGGAAGATCGTATCGATCATTGATTTGTTGGATCAAAGCAGGAGAGAACACGCTTCTTGGATTTGACCTAGTACAAGAAATCATCGAGAAAATTTGACTAATTCGGCAACAAATCACCACCGCTTAGAGTAAACAAAAGAGCTACACCGACCAAAGACGAAGACCGCTCCAATTCGAAGTGGGAGATCATGTATTTCTGAAAATTCAATCGTGACGAGGAGTTATACGTTTTGGTAAGAAAGGAAAGCTAGCCCCAAGATACATTTGACCGTTCGAAATCTTGGCCAGTGTCGGAGAAGTAGCATATCGCCTTGCTCTGCCACCACAGCTCACCAGTGTTCACAATATTTTTCACGTATTGATGCTAAGGAAGTACGACCCTGATCATGCCAATGCCCTGAATTAGGAAGAACTCCATGTCGACAACTATGCTACGTTTGAGGAATGGCCAGTGAGAATAATCAACCGGCGTGACAAGATTCTTCGAGGAAAGACTATCCCGCTTGTTCGAGTTCTTTGCAGTCACAATGGAGTTGAAGAATCAACCTAGGAACAGGAAGAAGCGATGACGGTAAGTCATCCCCAGCTGTTCACGGATTGAGGTACGACACGAAATTTTGAGGACAAAATTTATTTTCAGATGGTAGATTGTAAGGACCTGTGGGTTCAAAACCCTAGTATTAGCGACTGTTAGCCCACGAGATCTTAGGTCGTCGAAAGGTTAAATTCTTGTTCGATTAGAAACCCTAATTCATTCCGAAAACCTTAAAGACCAAACACTCCTGAGGCAAAACTTGAACCCCCAAAGAAAAATTCTAACATCCTAAAAATTTATTAATTATCATGAAAGATTAAAGTAATAATCACAAATTTTCATAAAAGGGTAAAATGACCATTTTGCCCTTAATACACTAAAAAATCTTAAAAATTTAAAATTTGACACTTGGATATCCTAAATTAAATATTTAAATTAAAATAAGTGACAAAAGACAAAATAACACCAAAAGACCAAAATGCCCGTTAGTGGTAGGTTTGCCTACGAAGATGTGCGCAAAAAGTCTATTTTTACTTTTTAAGCTCAAATTAAGAAAAAGATGTACAAATCAAGTCTGATTATATTCCAAAAATATTCAAATAAGTAACATTAATAATAATATAATATTTTATGCCAACAAGAGTAAATGTATCATTATTAAATTTCTTACATACCTAATGAAGACAAAAAAACACATATGTCAAAATATCTTAAAGTGGTTTAATTGTCTACACTTAATTAATTAATTATTGTCAAAATTTTAATAATTACTAATAATAATAATAATAATAATAATAATAATTCATTTTAGTAGGAAAGAATACCAAAAAATACATCAAATTAATTTTAAAAATACTTTCTTGGACAATGTAGTGCCAAAACACCACCAAATAAGCGATTAAAGCAAAAATTAGGCACTTTAATGAACCAAACAGGCCCCAACCAGTGTCCCTCTGATTTTTTTGCAAATTTTAGATTTCAAAATATCTTAAAAAGAATACTATTCAACTATGCAACCAATGATAATTAAAGAAATTCAAATTTCTCTTACAATACACTAATGAGACCTCCACTCACACTTGCCTATAAAACCAAGCCTTGGAGCCTTCTTCCGCTTCATAATTTCGGTTGAGAGAGATGAGAGAAACCAGAGAATTTTAAGTGTCCAAGATGAGGAGAAGGAAGAAGAAGAAAGAAGAAGAACAGAGGAGAAGCAATGAGGAGGAGTCTTGGAAGCCTAGAAGGAAACCTAAAGCTAAGTCCATCATACTTTCTACTCTTAGATCTTCAACCAAGGTAAGAAAATCTCTGAACTTTCTAAACATACTCATCTCAAACTCTCCTCAATCCATCTCTGAAAATAAACTCAAGAAAAAGAAACAAATCATTAACTAAAAAGGCATCGTAGTAGAAGATTAGGGATTGTTCAAAAATTTTATGGCTTGCTATGAGTTTGTATGTTGTTATCTTTTAGTTTCATGAGTTGCCTAAGTTCTGGAGTTTTGATATTTGAGTGTACAAATCATGTATGCACAAAAAATCGATTAGAAGATAACGTGGAACATGATAGAAGGCTAGAAGATAAATAGGCCCGAGATTTGAGATTTTTAGCTCTCTGTCTTGATTTTTGAAAACTCATAACTAATTCTAGGAAAATGTTCTCAGTGTGTTCTTTATGTCCAGACCTAGATTTTTATGTTATCTTTCATCTAAAATTTTTGAACTGATTTGAATGGATAAAACTCGAGATATGACCTTTCTACCAAAACATGTCGTTTTTAGACCAGTCCGTGTTGCAGAGCCAAAACCCATATTTTAAAACATGAACCAAGCTTAGGTGTCTTCATGAAAGTTGTAGCCAACATGTTGATATAGCTATCCAAAAAAAAAAGAGCTTCTTTTGGGGAGTTTTGAATGGTCAAATCACCTCTGAAACTCTTTTTTCATGTTTAGTGATTAAAAAAATTCTCTATCTCATATTTTTTTTATAACCAAAAATATCTGTTTTTAATGATCTTCTTCAAAAGTGGCCTTCATGGAAAATGTTAGGGACATCTCAATCTAGTTGTTGTCCAAAAATTAGGTTCAAAATCCTCTGAATGGTTCCCCAATTGATTTTTAAACTCTATGTACTCTATGTTAAAAACTACCCTCTGCTGAGTGTTTTGACAACTTCTGAACACATTTTCTTAATCAAGTTATTTCTTCAATATGTTCGTCAGAACTTGTAACACCCCACTCCCGCAAGGCACCAAGCCTGTACTAAAGGATATGATTCCACCGCAGACCGACAGCCAAAGAGAAAGACAAGGGATAAAGATATTAACAGACTAAACAAGAACTTCTAGGCAACCACAACACCTTAATGTCAAAAGGGGTATACATGAGTCATTAGGGATTCACCATCCCAAAGGAATACATTACTTTTAAAACATAAAAAACCTTTTGGTCTTATACATGAAGCTCTGCCAAAACTAAAAGCTAAATAAAAGAAAACTGGACCAAAACGATTCCCAACACCAGATCCAAAACTACACGACGACACCTGTGGTGGACCAACTCCTAGCCTTTCCTGGTATCTACAACCACAAAGGTTACAAAAAAGCGCACTTAGCATTATCCTGATCAGAAAAAATAGTTACTTAGATAAGGATAACTGAAAACTCTTTCTAAAAATAGTTCATCACATTTTTTACGAAAATATAGAAACTGATGCATTTTCTTGAACATAAAAATATTACACATTATACGGAATCTTCTTAGTATTGCAAACAGAAATATATTCCTGGCTCAACCGTCACAAATTTAAAATGAATAACCACTTGCTCAAAACTAGAGCCAAACCCCAATAGTGTCCAAGTAGTCGTTAACCTCACGATCGAGAATTCTAACTGTATCGTAACCTCAATTTGCAATGCACGGATAGCAACGTGATAGAATGAGTGCCACTTTCTACCAAGCACGAGTCGTATGTGCTAAAAACCTAGGGCTCAGCCCAAAATCCTTAAAGGAAAAAATTCCTGGTTAATGGGAAACCTCCCCTATAGGGACAAATGAAAAACCCATAGCTGGGTAACCTCTCTCATAACGGGATATAAAGGGCCAAAAACTTTTGTAACTTGGCACTTTGGAACAAACACATAACAATAACTATACTTTTATAATAACATCATGCTAGCTCAAAATATCATGGATAGCACACTTGAATTAAAAACATCATGGCATTTGAAAACAACAGGTTCATGCGATTATCAAAACTCGTCATAGTTCAAAACATGTGCTTCAAAGCGTTTTCAAGTGTCATTTACATAAACTTAAGTTCAAGATAATGGCTAAGCACTCTCACCTTGTATTATATGCGTATGAGCCGAGCCTCCCCAGCAAGCTAAGCTGGACCCCTGGGTTCTACAACCTTCGTGCCTAACAAGCAAAACACGACTCGACTATTAACCCGGAATCCTCCCCTTTTAGTATGTGAAACTAAAACGATTACAATTGTTGAATATTTTCTTAATTTTTGGGGCCATGGTTACTTTTTTTTTAGGTTTAAGGGGTACTACACACTTACCCGATCCTTCACTTGTTTGAGAATTTAACTTAACCATTTATTACTCTCTTCTAATCATTAAGTTTTAAAGTATCGCAGCATCTTGAGGTACTCAGACTTAGAGTTGGAATATGATTTTTGGTGACGATTTAGAATAAAATATTTTCTACAACTTTTATGTTTAACACTAAAGCCAAAACCTAAGGCTAATGGGTGAATAAAGCATTCTAAGGAAAAAAGGTTCAGCACTTTTCTCAGATATTTATCAAAAATACGCCTCTGTTGGTCTCGGTTTTGGGGCATCAAATCAAGTCCAAAAGAGTCCATTTTTGGATAAGTTCTAGTTTACCATGTCTCCTACAATTCTTATGAAGGGTGCTAGGGGTAGTTGTTTGGAACAAGTCGAAGATATAAGTCATTTTGTAAAATAGGTTCTGTCAGCTACCAAACCCTCAGCAGAACAGGTTTTGAACAGAGAGTTTGAAAAGGGTTTGAGGGACTTTCCTGACGTATCTAGGTCTGATTTGTGGACAGAAAGTAATTCAATATGTTAAATACAATATTCGTGTAGACCACGTTTGGATTAGATCACTAAAATAGGAGTTTTGGGCTATACCAAAATATGTGATAGAAGCAACTTTTTATAGCTAAACCACAATAGAGACTTTTAGAAGGGTTTTGACCCATGAAAACTCAATATATTGGGCTCATCGTTGGTGGGTAGCTAGATATACATGTTATATACAACTTTCATGTTTTGGTCAAAGCTCGGATCTCATTTTAAACTAGTGTTTTAAGGTCTTCATTGTTGGCTGATATGAAACCAGCACACTTTGATAGAATTGCAATATCTCGAGTTCTACTCACTTAAATGCATTCAAACCAATTTTGGATGAAAGATAACACATAAAAATAGGTCTGGACATAAAGAACATGCTTATATCATTTTTATACATTGAGTTATGATGTTCCAAAGATCAGGACAGAAAGCTCAAAATGCCTAAAACTCAGGTCTATTTTGGTTCTAGCCTCTTAGTGTCATGTGTGTAAGTTTTTGACCCATCTTCTTTGTATACATGTATTGTACTTCAATATGTTAATGTTTTAGAACTTATAGAAGTCATGGAACCCATGGAATGACTCACATCAACTCACAACTTCAACATTTATACCGAACAGTCTCAAAGATCTTACCATGATGCCTTTATTTTTGAGTTTTAATTCTTGATCTTAGATTTGTGTTTGAGAATGGTGGGAGAGATGTTTGATTTGTGTAAAATTAGAAGCATTAGAGTCTCACTTACCTTGTTGAGGATTGCTTCTTGATGATGAAAACCATGGACTTAGCTTTTAAAGCTCCCAACTTCAAGCTTCTTCTTCTTCCTCCTTTCTTCTTCCTTTCTTTGTTATTCTTTTCTTCTTCTTCTTCTTCTTCTTCTTCTTCTCTCTCTCTCTCTATCTCTCTCTCCCCACTATGGCCAAACAAACAAGAAGCAAAAGGGTGGGTTTGGTCTATTTTTATAGTCAAAGGTCAAATAGGAAGCATTCTTGGAAAGATTGGTTAATAATAGGTTTAGGAACCTAACCTTAGTTTCTTTATACTAACTTGAGTTTGTTAAGACTGGGCCACCAAGTTTGGCACATATTCCTAGGTCTAGCCACTTGAGTATATATATATATCAAAATAATTGTTTATTTAATTATAAGAGAAAATTTAGGTATTTTCACATAGGTTCGTTTCTTGACTTTTCGAGCTTAATTCTTATTTTAAACAACTTGGACTTATAACTTTCAGTTCTTATCCTCAATAGTAGGATTTTAATATATGCTTGTATGGTTCCTCCTATATCCCGGGTCTCGAGCTCGAAAAGGTTAAACGGTCGGGCCAGTTCTTCTTACCGAACTTAGGTTCGAAATTTTGTTTCTTTTGAGATACTCTTTCTTTTCTATTCATATCTTCGAGTTCGGGTTATTACAATCTACCATCCTTTAAGAAATTTCATCATCAAAATTTACATATCTTGCTCGAAGAGACGTGGACATTTCTCATGATAAGGCTTTAAAGCCACAGTTCAAACTAATAGTTTCTAACGCATGACTCTATTCAACAATTCAAAATGCTATTAAAGGCTAACACTTACGCATAAAAGGAACAACAACTCAATGCCTTTGAAGACCAACCATCACCCTTACCAGGCTTCGCACAATACTTTTATAGTACTTACACACACATCCTTACCGGGCTTACACACACCCTCATAGGGAAAAACTCTTTTAGATTAATCATACCCTTCCATGGTGGTATTTTTAAGAACACACGGTTCCCCGTTACAAACTCCAGGTCGCATATCTGATTATTTACACAACTCTTCTGCCTATCTTGTGATTGGTTCAATCTCTCTCGAATCAACTTAATCTTATAAGTGGTAATTTGAACTATCTCGGGTCCAAGTAACTTCATCTCTCTGACTTCTTTCCAACTAATTGGGCTTCGATATTACATGCTGTACAACGGTTCGTAAGGGGCCATCCCTATAGTTAACTAAAAACTATTGTTATATGCAAACTCGACCAGCAACAAATGTTCCTCCTAACTTCCAGCAAAGTCTAGAACGCATGCTCTAAGCATATTTTCTAAGATCTAGATTGTCCTCTCTGATTGACCGTCAGTCTACGGATGGAAAGTCATGCTAAACTTTAGAGTAGTCCCCAATGCTTTTTGTAAGCTTGGCCAAAACTTGGACGTAAAACATGGGTCTCTGTCCGATACTATAGAAACTGGTACTCCATGTAGCATAACGATCTCATCAATAAAAAGTCGTGCAAACCGACCCATAGAAAACGTCATCTTTATTGGCAGGTAGTGAGTTGATTTCATCAACCTATATATCTATAATTACCCAATTATCATCATTTCTCTTGGGTGTTCGAGGGAGTTCAATTACGAAATCTATAGTAATATGTGCCCACTTCCACTCGGGTATAGGTAACAATTGTAGTAACCTTGCCAGCTTCTGGTGTTCAATCTTAACTTGCTGACATACTACACTGTTAGGGTTGGTATACTGAACACTATATTTTTAGTATTTAATTTAATTTAAATAATTTTTTTTTATTTTATGAGAATCTTTATGAGCAATGTATGTGTATCATTTCTTTGATATGCATGGATGTCTAATATTCTGTATAGTATTTAATCTGGTGTGTAGAGTACGGCTTACACACAGAAGACCAGATTTTAGGTTCTTGCAGAATATAAGTTTTATGTTCACAGTTTAGATGGAAATAGACATACCATCGGTACGACTGTGGCACAGAGTTTTAGTAGGCCTGTCTTGGTTACGGGGAACAGATAATAGCGTCATCTATTGTTCCGACTCTCTGTGCTAGTACACTTTGTGTGTATTGAACGGGACATTTAGGATAATTAATTTTGTACTGACTACTAACTATATAAATTAATTCACACCCCAAGTTTATTATGAATAGTACTTATTCTATTAATTCTAAAATAACTATTGATTTGCATATATTTAATATTCGTTGTTTTGATTCATTAGATGGTGTGATCTTATATTGGTCTATATTCTCGGTGAGTTGGATAGTAGTATTATTTATATGATAAATATTAATTATTGACGGAATCCACGTCCCGAATGATCGAAATTTACGATACCTCCTTGAGGTTGCTTATAAGTTTTGACCGGGCCAAACCCTGTAAGTGAATTTAATTATTCGGTGGTCAAATAAGTTAAACGAAAGGGCTTAAGGAATATCAAGATACTGATTAAATTAAATTGTCAGTAATTAAATTTAATTGGCGGGTATCGAAAATCTTAACGTGGGGAGAAATGATAAGTATTTAATAGGAGGAGCTCAATGCAAGAAAGTCTTGAGATTATGGGTCAGAGTGCAATTACAATTCTTTAGTGGTGTGAACTGTAATTCAGTGTTTTATGAAAATTGCAGAAACCGTTGCTAGTTTTTCATAATTGTAGATACCGCTATGGGTCTTTCTTTAATTACAGAAACCGCTGGTATGTGTTTGTGTTTCACTGAAAGTCTTACTTATAATTATTTCCTAGGTCCCTGCTGTAATCCTATATATACGCGGGTAGGCTGAAACAGTTTGAGATTGATACATCATATATCAGATAGATCATATTTTATATATTATTATGATATTATTTTTGTCTTTCAAGATTTAAATATATCGGGGTTCTGGAGGTACGAGTTCTCGGAGGATCGTAACTCACACTACGTTCGAGAATCGCATAAGAGAATATAGTAGAAGATCTGACTGGAGTTTCAACCCGGAATCAAATCGTAGTTGAATATTAGATTTACAAGAGGTATTGTTTTAAATTAACTTTAGTTGCATGTGTTTATTTTTTATCATTCGACGTCAAATTTTTTATCTAGAGCCCATTTTGGCGTTTGTCCATCCAGTTAATTTTTTTACCGAAAATCGTTTTAAAAAATAATGATTTTGACAGTATTGCCTCCAACAAATTGGTATCAGAGCGATTTTATTTTTTGTTTACGGTTATCGGGGCCGAGTAGATTTTAAAATTGTTGCTAACTTTGTTTTGCAGGTATTCTAAATCCCAATTTTATGATCATAATTTATTTTTCTGTTTGATTGAATGCGTGGATAATGATTTAATTTAATTTTTTAATTACGGGGATTGACCGTGTTAGATTAATTAATTTTTAGATCGAATGTGAGCCTACGGGACATAGGTTTCGATGTAAAAATATTTTTATGTTCTTTAAGTTTTTTTTCTAGTTTATTAGAAAGAAAAAAAAACATATATGGAAGAAACGGCAGTGGTTAGCGACGGCAACCGGCGGTGGTTTCGACAGTTTTAGCCGCGAATAAGTTTTTTTTTGCTTTGTAATATTTTTTTTTTCTCCAAAATTTTTTTTTGACAATTAAAAAAAAAAGGGTCCCCAGGCGCAAGCCACCTGTTCACAGCCTTCATGGGCTGATTTTCCAAGCCGCAGCATCCGAACATGGCGCAAGCCAAGAAACCACAGGTGCCAAACATGGCGCAAGCCATGAAACCGCAGCAGTAATCCAAACACTGTTTGGAAAACAGTGGCGCGAACAGTGCAATTCCCAAGGCGAATTCCAAGTGCCGTAGCAGTGATTTGCTTAAAGAAAATAGTGTGATTCCCAAACACGCAAGCAGCGCCCCATATTTGCTTCAGATTATTTGCTTCAGTTTTTTGGATTATTTGCTTCAGATTTTCTTAGCTTCAATTTTCCAAGCAAAGCAATCAAAAATCCCAAGCAAGACCGCAACATCAACGCAAAAAAGGAGTTCCAAAGAGCCAGCGGTTTTCCAGCGCAAGCAGTAGTGTTTTAACACTTTGGTGAATAGGACTCCAACACTGTTTCGGAAAACAGTCCTTTCGGTGCTAATTCAGTGTTTTGATTGGCTACGGCCAATTCAGTTGGCGCTGTTTTGTTTTTCCAAAAGGTGGATTCCCATCGGTTCAAAAGCGGCTGTTAGTGTTTGATTAGGATGCTTGGGATTAACATTGAAACGGTTTAGGATTCCCTACTGTATTTTATCAGATAAGATCGATGAGTCCTAATGCAACCGGAAAAGATGGAATTATGCAGAACTGAAAGACTGGAAACTTAGCAGGAGACTAATCTCTTTAGACTTTCAATTGGATCATAAAACTGAGATTTATATTTATCTTGCATTTAATTTATTTTTATATTTTAATTGCGTGGATGATAAATATTGGTTTTTTTATCCTGTTAATTTAATTAATTCAAAAATTCAGTTTTAATTAAAATATTTTGTAATAAAAAATAAAATTAAGTTTTTTTAATTAATTAACTTTAATTAAATAGAAAAATTTTAGATATTTTATTTTTTTAACAAAATATCACGTTTAAGATTTTTTTAAATTCGAATATCTTAAAAAACGTGAGAATTGATTCTTGATTTTGAATTAATTAAATAAAAAATATTTAATCAAAATAAATAATTATTTTTCAAAAAATGTGGAACAGAAAATAAAATAAATAAATGCTTTTAATTACTACCTTAGCTAAAAAACTTGAGAAAAAACTGTGCATTTTAAATTTATTTATTACGCATTTAAAGATAAAAAGATGGTTTGATAAACCAAAATCTTTGGAATCGTGTACACGGAAATATGTTTGATTCTTTCAGATCGTGTGACTTTCGAAAGATAGTTTGATAAATCAGAATATTTGAAATCGTGTATACGGAAAGATATTTAATTCTTTCAGATCGTGTGACTTTTGAAATTAATAAATTTATTTTAATTAAACGAATTTTTATAACCCTAAAAAATATTTTTAAAATCTAAGTGGGAGAGAGAATTTATTCACAGATAAATCCCGCGGTCTCCATCACCAGTTTGTAGGTGATGCAATTAAACCCTGCGTGTTGGCAGTAAGGCCTTCCTTCCCATCGGACAGATTAATTACGGTATCGCCAGTACAAACCTCCTTTAGGGATAATTATGGATAATTGTTAGTGTGGATCACTTCTCCATCTGAAGGGTTCATTGCGAAACGATTGATTTGGGATTAGGTGATGGTTAACACTTAGCTATATATAACAGTATCCTCTCTATCTGAGTCACTACTATTATATACTAGACCGAGACTATGTCAGTTATTTAATTTTACTTGGCATGGTCAGTTGCCTAGATAGTAAAATTAAAAGGAATTGGCCTGTCTGATTTTATGAAGGATAGTAGACGTCTACCGATCGTGGCATGCTATTCTCAGGTTACTAGGCTGCTGGCAAATTTATTTTGAAAATAGTAGAGGAATCCAAATTAAAATGAATTTAAAGTTTTGCTCATCATAATTAACGATTTTATTTAATTATGTGATTCTCAAGATTAAAATAGTTTTCAACCCACTCGCTTCATTACTCAAAGAAAACAAACTAATTGGACCAAATTTTATTGACTGAAAATATAACTTGAATATAGTTTTAACTACAAATGGTATTTTTTCAATACCAAAAAATGTGTCTGTTTTAGAAAAAAAATTCTTACTCGGGGCCAAAAGGCATGGAGAAGAAAAAGGTTCAGAAACAGAGAGACACAATTTCCAGGATAGTTATTGGACCACGGACTGGTGTGAAAAAGCTGAAAAACAAATATTTTCACTGTAACCAGACCCGGAACTGGAAAAATCTATGTCTAGTATTTTTCATAAGCCAGAACAAATAGGGTAATTTTTGTTCACTGGTTGTGAAAACATGTTAGCGGTGTTATCTACTGGTACCTGGTATGTAGATACGGGAGCTACTAATCATGTCTGCAATTCATTGTAAGGGTTCTAAAAAATTCGACAACTCAGTGATGGGGAGATTTACCTGCATATGGGCAATAACACAAAAGTAACAATAGTTGCAGTAGGAGATGTCATTCTCAGTTTTTGTAGAGATTGAGTTTTAATATTAAGAGATTGTCTTTATGTACCTGCCATTAGAAGGAACTTAGTTTTCATTTTTGGATTGGCTAAAGACGGATATTTTGTTTATTTTAATAACTCTGTGGTTATTAAGGATAATAAATGAGTTATCTGTTCTGGTACATTAGTGCATCATCTTTATATTATTACTCCAATCTCTCCTACACTGCAACTAACTGAAATGAATAAATTTACCATATAAGAGAAAGTTTTCATCTTTAATGAACCAAACATTTCTTTGGCACTTACGCTTAGGTCATATTAATCTAAAAAGGATAAACAGATTGGTAGCAGATTGATCTTTGAGTTCATTAGAAGTGGATGCACTTCTAGTCTGTGAATTTTACTTAAAGGGTAAGATGACCAAGAGGCCAATCTTTGGCCAAAGGCTATAGAGTTAAAGAACCGTTGAGGTTGGTTCATTCTGATGTGTGTGATTTTATGACAATTCGGGCTGGAGGTAGCTTTGAGTACTTCGTCAGTTTCATTGATGACCATTCAAGGTATGGATACATTTACCTGATGTACCGTAAGTGTGAATGCTTTGAGAAAGTCAAAGAATTCAAGGCGGAGGCGGAGAAGCGTCTGGGTAAAAGTATCAAATCACTACGATCTGACCGAGATGGAGAATACCTCTTTAGAGAGTTTAAGAACTACTTGTCACCAGAGGGGATTACATCCCAGTTGACTGCACCTGGCACTCCACAGCAAAATGGTGTAGCAGACAGATGGAATATGACTCTTATGGAGATGGTAAGGTCAATGATGAGTTATTCAGGTTTATCAGATTCGTTTTGGGGACTCGCTTTAGAAACAACAGTTTATATTCTGAACTTGGTACCTTCTAAGTCAGTACCTTCTACTCCCATAGAATTGTGGATCGGGCGTAAGCCTAGTCTGAAATACATTCGAATTTGGGGGTGTTCAGCACATGTGCTGAAAGAAAACGCGGGTAAGTTGGAACTGAGGACGGAAGTCTGTTTCTTTGTGGGATATCCCAAGGGAACGAAGGGTGGTCTATTTTATAATCCTAAGAATCAAAAGGTCATTGTTAGCACCAATGCCCGATTCTTAGAAGATGATTATATTATGGATCACAGACCCAAAAGTAAAATTATTTTGGAAAAATTGAGAGAAAATACCAGTAGAACGGAAGAGGAACCACACGTCACTAATATTCCACTACCTCATCGTAGTGGGAGGATTATCAAGATATGTGCAAATCAAGAACAGGGTGCTGATGCACAGGGTTCAGATTCTGCACAACCTGTTACTCCTAGTACACAGACACTGGTGGTGCCTCGTCATAGTGGGAGGGTTGTTCATCAACCTGACCGGTATATATTTTTGGGAGTCTTTTGACAAGATCCCGATTGAACTAGATACCGAGCCTTGTAACTACAATGAAGAACTATAAGACAAAGATACAGAACTTTGGTAAAGGGTTATGAATTCAGAGATGAAATTTTTGTATTCCAATTAGATCTGGGAACTTGTAGAACCACCCGAAGGGATAACACCCATTGGATGCAAGTGGATCTACAAGAGGAAGGGAGGAGTAGATGGGAAGGTTGAAACTTTCAAAGCTAGGCTTGTGGCTAAAGGGTTCACTCATAAAGAAGGGATCGACTATGAAGAAACCTTTTTATCGGTAGTCATGCTTAAGTCTATCCGGATTCTCTTATCCATTGCCGCTCATTTCGATTACGAAATCGGGTAAATGGATGTCAAGACAGCTTTTCTTAATGGAAGTCTTGACGAGTGTATCTCTATGATACAATCAGACGAATTCATTGTAAAGGGCCAGGAGCATATGCTGTGCAAACTTAAGAGATCTATTTATGGACTTAAGCAGGCATCAAGGTCTTGGAACACTAAGTTGGATCAAGCTATAAATTCTAATAGTTTTGATCAAAGTCTGGATGAGTCCTGTGTGTACAAGAAGCGTGATGGAAACGTGGTGATTTTTAAGTACTTTATGTAGACGATATCTTGCTCATCGGAAACTATGTGGGGGCATTATCTACGGTTAAAGTATGGTTATCTCGGCAGTTCGATATGAAGGACTTGAAAGAAGCCAGTCATATCTTTGGGATCAAGCTTGTACGAGATCGAAAGAAAAGGATGTAGGGCTTATCACAAGCAAAGTATATCGATGATATCCATGTTCGTTTTAGCATGCAGATTCCAAGAAAGGGTTTCTCCCTTTCAGGCATGGAATCACTTTATCCAAGGATCAGTATCTTAAGACACCTAATGAGATAGAGTGGATGAAGGCGGTTCTTTATGCTTCGACAATAAGAAGCCTCATGTATACTATGCTTTGTACTAGACCTGACATCTATTTTGCCGTTGGCATGGTTAGCAAATATCAGTTTAATCCAGGGCAGGAGTATTGGACTGCGGTAAAGAATATAATCAAGTACCTGAAAAGAACTAAGGATTATATGTTAGTTTACCAGGTAAACAGTCTAGTACCTTTGGGGTACACAGACTCAGATTTTCAGCTAGACATAGAGCTTGCATCAGGAGACAACTTTGCATATCCTTTACAAAAAGCTTACCGACTAAGACTTTTGATAGTCATGTAGAGAGCATGAGAGTCAGATGTTTGGCAGCATAATTTTGAGTATAAATGGGGGATTGTTAGGGTTGGTATACTGAAAATCATGTTTTTAGTATTTAATTTTATTTAAATAAAATTATTTTTTTATTTTATGAGAATCTTTATGAGCAATGTATGTGTATCATTTCTTTGATATGCATGGATGTCCAATATTTTGTACAGTATTTGATCTGGTGTGTAGAGTACAGTTTACACACAGAAGATTAGATTTTAGGTTCTGACAGAATATAAATTTTATGTTCACAGTTTAGATGGAAATGAACGTACCATCGGCACAACTGTGACACCGAGTTTTAGTAGGCCTATCTTGGTTACGGGGAACAGATAATAGCGTCGTCTATTATTCTGATTCTATGTGCTAGTACACTTTGTGTGTCTTGAACGGGACATTTGGGGTAATTAATTTTGTAATGACTACTGACTATATAAATTAATTCACATCTCAATGTTATTATGAATAGTACTTTTCCTCTTAATTCTAAAATAACTATTGATTTGCATATATTTAATGTTCGTTGTTTTGATTCATTAGAGGGAGCGATTTTATATGGGTCTATATTTCCGGTGAGTTAGATAGAAGTATTATTTATATGAAAAATATTAATTGTTAACGGAATTCACGTCCCGAATGATCAGAATTGACGATACCCCCTTAAGGATGCTTATAAGTTTTGACTGGGTCAAACCCTGCTGATGGATTTAATTATTTGGCGGTCAAATAAGTTAAGCGAAAGGGCTTAAGGAATATCAAGATACCGATTAAATTAATTATCAGTAATTAAATTTAATTGGCGGGTATCGAAAATCTTAACGTAGGGGGAAATGGTAAACATTTAATAACAGAAGCTGAATGCAAGAAGGTCTTGAGATTATGGGTCAGAGTGCAATTACAGTTCTTTAGTGGTGTGAACTGTAATTCAGTATTTTATAGAAATTACAGAAACCGCTAGTAGGTGTTTGTATTCCACTGGAAATTTTACTCATAATTACTCCACAGGTCCCTGTTGTAACCCTATATATACGCGGGTAGGTTGAACCAGTTTGAGATTGATACATCATATATCAGATAGATCATATCTCATATATTATTATGATATTATGTTTTTCTTTCAAGACTTAAATACATCGGGGTTCTGGCAGTACGAGTTCTCGGAGGATCGTACCTCACACTACGTTCGATGATCGCGTAAGGGAATACAAGGAAAGATCTGACTGGAGCTTCAACTCGGAATCAAGTCATAGTTGAAGATTAGATCTACAAGAGGTATTCTTCTAAATTAACTTTGGTTGCACGAATTTATTTTTTATCGTTCGACGTCAAAATTTTTATCTGGAGCCCGTTTCGGCGTTTGCCCATCCAGTTAATTTTTTACCAAAAATTGTTTTAAAAAATAATGATCTGGACAGTATTGCCTCAAACATAAACATCTTGACACGAAATTTGCTACGTCCTTCTTCATCCCACTCCACCAATATCTTTCATTTAAGTCTCTATAAAACTTCGTACTTCTTGGGTGCATGGTATATGTTGAGTTATGCGCTTGATCTAAGATCTATCTCCTCAACTCCGCATTATTAGGCACATACAATCTGTGACCGAACCACAATACGTCATCTCGAACTTCAAATTCTATCTTTCTTTTAGCTACTGCTTCCGCCCTTAACTTGTCTACTTGATTATCTGCCAATTGAGCTGCTCGAATTTGATCTAATAAGGTTGGTCTTACACCGAGAGTTGCTAATAGGCATTCATTCCTTTCTATAGCAAGATGGGTTCTAAGTGTTCGCATTTTAAAAAAATCACTTGCTCATACCACTCGTAGATGCGCTATTTTTTTGAGTCAATCGAGTCGAGGATTTCGCAATCAGGGAAAAATCCTGAATAAAACGCCAAAAATAACCAGCTAGCCCCAAAAAGCTTTGTATCTCAGTCACGCTAGTTGTCCTTTTTCAATTGACTACTGCTTCCACATTCATTAGGTCCACTTGTATTCCCAGTCCAGATATAACATGACCTAGATACACCACTCAATCCAACAAAAACTCACACTTTTTGAATTTTGCATAAACTAGTGCTTCCTCAAGATCTACAAAGAAATTTTCAAATGCTCCCTATGTTCCTCCTCACTCTGAGAATATACCCGAATGTCGTCTATGAAGACAATCACGAATAGGTCTAGAAAGCTCCTCAACACCCGATCCATCAGGTTCATAAACACAGTAAGTGCATTCTTTAATCTCGAAAGGCTTCATAACAAATTCATAATGCTCGTAATGAGTCATAAAGGCAGTTTTGTGTATATTTGACTCTCGCACTTTCAATTGATGGTATCCTGACCTCAAGTCTATTTTTTAGAACACTTTCTCTCCTTACAGCTGGTCGAACAAGTCTTCTTCCCTAGGCAAGGATGTTTATTCTTAACGATCACCCTAACCAATTGTCGATTGTCGATTGTCGATACACATCCTCTGCGTTCCATCTCTTTTTCACGAACCATACAGGTGCTCCCCATGGTGAGACACTAGGTCAAACGAATCCTTTTCTAATAACTCCTATAATTGTTCCTTCAACTCTAGTAACTCAGTAGGTGACATTCTATAGGGAGGAATAGACATGGGCATTGCGCCCAGGTAGAGATCGACTGTAAACTTCACTTCTCGGTCTGAGGGTAATCCTGGTAAATCATCTAGAAAAATGTCTAGACTCTCACAAATCACTGGTACCTCTGAAAGCTTCTTTTCTTCCATCTCTACGTCCATCACATGTGCCAAAGTCCCCTGGCAACGTCTCTTCAATATCTTTAAAGCCTTAATGGTTGACACGATACGGATAGGTGTTCTACTCTTGTTCCCTTGGAAAACGAATTTCTCTTCCCCGGGTATCCTAAAAATTACTCTTCTCCTAAAATAGTCTAGCGGCGCATGGTAAGATGACAACCAGTTCATCCCAAGAATCAAATCAAATTCAGGCATAGCTAAAGGCATCAAATCTATTAACATCTCCCTATATTCAACACACAATCTTTACACACACTTTTAATTACCATGCTAGCCTTACGACCATCATGACTAATACCGCCACTTGAACCTAACGCGTCACTAAGGCTAAACATACTACATAGACTAAACGCTCCACAGGTATATGCTTACCTATACAAATCCAATCATAACCCTTGTCGTAACACAATATACATTCGCATTTTTCCTTCACATACGTACCACTCACCCAATATTCCTTTAACCGAACTATACAAGCTCTTAATTCTAAAATCTTTGACCATCATCACTTAATCCATTCACTCATTCTCTGCCCCACAATTGAACCAAAAATCACTTTCACACTTTAACTATTTCATCTTACCAGCATTTTACTAAGGCACTTGATTCACTTAAGGCCAATTCCAAAAAATCATACCCATTAATTCGTATAATTTCACTTACACTTCCATTATTCTCATCCAAACACTTATTTCTCTCACGTACTCACACTAAGTTGCTACGCAACTCTACCAGAAACAACATAATTATATCACCCTTCAACTTTTCATACATAGAGTCCGCACATTTGAAATCAAGAACCACTTTCTCAAAATTAGACCCAAACTCCAATTGTGTCCAAGTAGTCGTCAACCTCACAACTAAGAGTTCCGACAGTATCGTAACCTCAATTCGCAATGCACGGATAGCAACGTGATGGAATGAGAGCCACTCTCTACCAAGCACGAGTGGTATGTGCTAAAAATCTAAGACTCAGCCCAAAAGCCTTAAAGATAAAAACCCCTACTTAACGAGAAACCTCCCCTATAGGGACAAATGAAAAATCTATAGTTGGGTGACATCCCTCATAACGAGATATAAAGGGCTGAAAACCCTTATAACTTGGTACTTTGGAACAACCACAGAATATTAACCATACTTTTATAATAACATCATGCTAGCTCAAAATATCATGGATAGCACACTTGAATTAAAAACATCCTGGCATTTGAAAACAACAGGTTCATACGATTATCAAAACTGGCCATAGTTCAAAACATGTGCTTCAAAGCGTTTTTAAGCATCATTTACAGAAACTTAAGTTCAAGATAATGGCTAAGAACTTTCACCTTATATTATATGTGAATGAACCAAGCCTCCCCTGGTAAGCTAAGCAAGACCCTTGGGTTCTACAACCTTCGTGCCTAACAAGCAAAACACGACTCGACCGTTAATGCTGAATCATCCCCCTTTAGCATGTGAAACTAAAATGATTCTAACCGTTGAATGTTTTCTTAATTTTTGGGACCATGTTACTTTTTTTTAGGTTTAAGGGGTACTACGCACTTGCCTAATCCTTCACTTGTTTAAGGATTTAACTTAACCATTTATTACTTTCATCCAATCATTAAATTTTAAAATACCACAGCATCTTGTGGTACTTAGACTTGGAGTTGGATTATGAGTTTTGGTTACGATTTAGATTAAAATATTCTCTATAATTTTTATGGTTAAAACCAAAGCCAAAACCTAAGGCTAATGGGTGAATAAAGCATTCTAAGCGAAAACGGTTCAACACTTTCCTCAAAATTTTACCAAAAATACGCTTATGTTGATCTCGATTTTGGGGCATCAAATCAAGTCCAAAAGATCCCATTTTTAGATATATTCTAGTTTACCATGTCCCCTACAATTATTATGAAGGGTTCTAGGGATAGTGGTTTGAAACAAGTTAAAGATGTAAGCTATTTTGAAAAATAGGTTCTGTCAGCCACCAAACTCTCAGTAGAACCGATTTTGAATAAAGAGTTTGAAAGGGGTTTAAGGGACTTTTTTGAGGTATCTAGGTATGATATTTAGACCAAAAGTATTTCAATATGTTACCTACAATATTCATGTAGACCACGTTTGGATTAGGTCACTAAAAATATGGGTTTTGAGCTATACAAAAATATGTGACAGAAGCGTCTTTCAATGGCTGAACTACAATAGAGACTTTTAGAGGGATTTTGACCAATAAAAACTCAATATATTTGGCTCATTTGTGGTGGGTAGCTAGATATACATATTATCTACAACTTTCATGTTTTGGAAAAAGCTCGTATCCCATTTTAAACTAGAATTTTTAGGTCTGCATTGCTGGATGGTTTAAAATCGTCAAACTTGGTAGAATTACAATATCTCGATTTCTACTCACTCAAATGCATTCAAACTAATTTTGGATGAAAGATAACACAAAAACCTAGGTCTGGACATGAAGAAAATTCCTATAGCATTGTTTTATATTGAGTTATGATATTCTAAAGATCAGAGCAGAAAGCTTAAAAGGTCCAAAACTCATGCCTATTTTGGTTCTATCCTCTTAGTGTCATGTGTGTAAGTTTTTGACCAATCTTCTTTGTATACATGTGTTGTACTTCAATATATTAATGTTCTAGAGCTAATAGAAGTTGTGGAACCCATGGAAAAATTCACACCAACTCACAACTTCAACATTCATACCGAATAGTCCCAAAAATCTAACCATGACGCCTTTATTTTTGAGTTTTGATTATTGATCTTAGATTTTTGTTTGAGAATGGTGGGAGAAATGTTTGATTTGTGTAAAATTAGAAGTATTGGAGTCTCTCTTACCTTGTTGAGGATTACTTCTTGATGATAAAAATCATGGACTTAGCTTTTAAAACTCCCAATTTCAAGCTTCTTCTTCTTCCTCCTTTCTTTCTTCGTCTTTTCTTCTTCTTCTTCTTCTCTCTCTCTCTCTCTCTCTCTCTCATCACTATGGCCGAACAATCTCTCTCTCTCTCTCTCTCTATATCTCTCATCACTATGGCCGAACAAACAAGAAGCAAAAGGGTGGGTTGGGTCTCTTTTTATAGCCAAAGGTCAAATAAGAAGCTTCCTTGGGAAGCTTGGTTGACCATAGGTTTAGGAACCTAACCTTAGTTTCTTTATACTAACTTGAGTTTGTTAAGACTTGGCCACCAAGTTTGGCACATATTCCTAGGTCTAGCCACTTGAGTATATATACATACATATATATATATATATATATATGTCAAAATAATTTTTTTAAATTAATTATAAGGGAAAATTCGAGTATTTTCACATAGGTTCGTTTCTTAATTTTTCGAGCTTAATTCTTGTTTTAAATAACTTGGACTTATAACTTTGAATTCTTATCCTCAATATTAGGGTTTTAATATATGCTTGTGTGGTTCTGCCTCTATCCCGGGTCTCAGACTCGAAAAGGTTAAATAGTTGGGCTGATTCTTCTTATCGAACTTATATTTGAGATTTTGTTTCTTTTAAGATGTTCTTTTTTTCTATTCATATCTTTGAGTTTGGGTTGTTACAGAACCACCCTGGGCACTTTTCATGAGATTTGTAGAGAGCATCTTGAACTAAAATATATCCAAAATTAAGCTTGATAGGGCCTGTTTTGATACCCCAAAATTGAGACAAACAAAGATCTATTTTCAATAAAATTTCTAAATGCTGCTGAACTATTTTCACTTACGAGGGCCAAATCACTTAGTTGCCTTCGGATTGAGCTTTGGTGTTCTTTGTAAAAGTTTTAGAGAATAGTTTTATCTAAAGTGTCACAAAAAGCTAGAATCTAAGTCCAACTTTAAGTACCTCAAAAAGCTATTGTAGTTTACAAATAAGTGATTGAAAGTTGGCTAGTAAAGTGTTAAGTGTATTGTGAAACTTGCTCTTGTTGTGTGACATGATTTGCATGTTTTATTTGATTTAAAATGTGTGAAAAATGATTTAAAGTAACTATATGATGAAAAGTGGCCATGCCATGAGATTAGGACCATGCTTTTGAATGTTATACCCTATACTGTAAATGGTTGTACCTTATGCTTTAAAGGCCTATATCTTGTGGATTTTTTTCATTATTAAGATTTATTAAAACAGTCTCTTCAATCACAAGTTTAGCTCATATTTCTTCTTCTTTTTCGATTAAAAATTTTAATTCTTGGGAGATATCCTACTCGAATTCATTAAAATCTTCAAAATCATGACAAAACATTTGAGAAATCGCAAAGTAAGCAAAATCCAGTTTCATTTCATTGATATCAAGAAGGGTTACAGCCAGAGATTCAAGACAAAAGGGGCTCGGGATGCCAATAGACGCATCCCCGATAGACTCATTGTTATAAACATTGTTCATAGAGTCGGTGAAAACAAGTTCAACAGACTCGGACTCCAACTCACTTGTTACATCATCCATTCGGGTTTGACCATGCTTTTTTCTACATGTTTTGTTTGCACCTAAGATTGACGGCTTGTTCAATCGGTTTGTCTCTGGAGTTTTGACATTTATTTGTATCACAAATTGTTGAAAGATCTATCAAAGAGGGACAACTGTAGACACCATAATCTGACCAAACCGAATCTTAGGCACCCATTTCAAATGCACTCTAATGACAAAAATATGAGAATCATGCTCAAAGATACTCCCAAGCAAGTAAAATCACGAATATAGCTCAAATTCCAAGAAAACCACCAAATAACATCTAGTTCGTGACCTTTATGTCATGACCATGACCTTTTTGCAAACCCTAAACCAGGCCGTGACTTACTGTGTCACGGCCGTATCTTTTCATTCGAGCCGCGACTTTTGAAAGTTGCGACTGTCCTTTTCATCACCATAAAGGTTGTTATCGTCACTCTGGAAAAGTAAAAGGTAGCGACCGTCACTATTATCCCTTTTTGGACAAAGGGCAGTATCCTAGAAGGAGTCTGTGTTGCTTGCCTTACCTATAAATAGGTGATGTTTCCAAGCAGAACCAAGAAGAGAGAAAGACCTGGATACCAAAACTCTGCCCAAATACTCCCCCACCAGATATTCTCCTCTCCATTCCATACTTCTCGAGTCTTGTTCGCATTCTTTCTTGCATTGGAAGGGTTGGTGAAGCTCGTATTGGCTCAGAGATAGTTCATTCTCACCCTTGAGGGGCCATTTAAGGTGGATATTCACACAAAATAACCTTAGAGACCACGACTCTTTTATAAACTCTCATTTTCTTTCTCCGAGGGTGTCGTGGATAAGGTTTCCATTATTTTGTTGTATATTTACCATTTATTTCAATGCAAGCATTTGTTCCCTTAAGTTTTCATCGTAAATAGTGTATTCATAGCTCTCTATTTCATATATTTACAGTCGTTTCTATTTTGTTTCGACGCTCATGAGCACACTGAGCACTTCAAAAGCTTTTTGAGGTTATGAAACATGACGACCGCGACCTTCTAGTGTCACGACCAGATGTTTTGTTAAACCTACAGTAACAGCCGCGAACTTTGTGCACATGCCCGATATATTTGTGCTTTATTTACTCACGGTCGTAACATTCTATTGTTACGGCTGTGACATTTATTTAGAGGCTAAAAACATGAAAACCTCTTTCAAAACCCTTTGATATTCATTTATTTTGAGATTTTCTCTCCTTTTATTAGTATCTTGTTTAGCATTCTCTCTTTTCTGTACCTTAATTTTTTTCTTGTTGGGTTAATGAATGGTAGGTCTGGCCTAGATCAAGTGAGTTGTGGTCTCCATTCTATACATCTTCATTTCTACATCTTCTGTGGTTATAAAAACATGATAGCCACAACATTTCAATGCCATAGCAGGGTGTTTTGTAAACCTCGTTGTAAAGGCTGCATGTTTTATCTCCATATTTATCACGACCGCAATATCCTCTTGCTACGGCCGTGAGATTTTAAAAGGCCAGCGACATGAAAAGTGTGTTTACGTACTCTGTCATTCATTTTTCTATTTTGTACGTTCTATTTCGAGTTATTCTTCACATAGAAGATGAAGGATGGTAGATTTAACCCAAAACAAATGGATTATGGTATCTGTCATGTATATCCTATCCATTTGGGCCTGTTTTAAGCCTTGTGCAATGTTTATACCCTTTTTGGACCCCTTAAAACCATGGCCACAACATTCATATGACACGGCCATGAGATTTTTCGCTATGTTTCTCGCGGTATCCCTATATTTGTCACGGTTGCTTATTTTGTGACTGCGTTTGTCACGATCGCAACATTGGTTTCCACGATCGTGAATTTTATGTATATCCAGTAGCTTAAAATAGTGCTTGATCTTCTCTGTTTATTTTGTATAGCCTGTTCACAGTATGTTAGAGACAGAAACATTGTTACATGACCTTTAGGTCCTCGTTTGTTCATTTTATCGCTTATTCGCATGTTTTTCGCTTTGCTTTGCTCAAATGATACGTGTGACATATCTAGAAATAACAACCAAGTCGTATAACCCTAGGAATCATAGTTAGGATTTTGTTTCGTTGCTTTCTTTTGTTTAAACTCTCTTTGATCTCCCATTCTGTATATGTTTTCTTTAAAAAATTTATAGCAGTAACCCATATTGACAAAGTAGAGGCCAATCTCACGGTTGGACAAAAAGGATGCCTAACACCTTCCCTTTTCGTACCTTAGCCCTCGAACCCTCCTTTTCTCTGATTACGTTTTTAAAAGACCCATAGCCTTCTTTTTATTTTTCTTTGTTTTTCTTAAAACCAAGTGGCAACTCTATTTTTTCTAAAATGTGTGCTCAGATATCATGTATTTTCTTGTTTTGAAAGGAAATGAACATTTTTCTAAAAACATAGATATCTGGTGCATCCTGCGAGACCAAAAATTCCCGTAGTAACCCCCTCTGAAGTTAATGAAATGAAATCAGATTTTGCTTATTTCATTGTGTCTCAAATATTTTGTGTTGATTCTAAAAATTTTGATGAATTTGAGGAGGATATCCCCCAAGAATTAAAATTTTTAATTAAAAGGGAAGAAAAAATGCGAGTTAAACCTGTAATTGAAGAAAATGTCTTAATAGACCTTACTAATGAAGAAAATCCACAGATAGTACAAGTTGGTTATACGCTATCTTTGAAGAAATGTGAGCAATTAACCTTTTTATTAACAGAATTTAAAGATGTTTTTGTATAGTTGTAGGAAGATATGCCCAGTATAAATCCCGACATCGTACAGTACCAAGTTCCTCTTTACCCCGACGCCAAACTCGTCAAACAAAATCTTAGAAGAATTGGGTCGGACTGGGCTCTCAAGATTAAGGAGGAGGTTACCAAGCAGATCGACACCAAATTTCTTGTGGTCACAGAGTACCCAAAGTGGGTTGCTAACATCATCCCAGGACCAAAGAAAGATGGAAGAATCTGAGTGTGTGTCGACTTCAGTGATCTTAACAGGGTTAGTCTAAATAACAACTTCCCTCTTCACCACATTGATGTGTTGGTAGATAATACCGCCGAGAATGCACTCCTGTCTTTTACGAATGGATTTTTAAGATACAATCAGATTTTAATAGCGCCAGAAAATTGATAAAAGACTACCTTCATGACACCTTGGGGTACCTATTGTTATAGGGTCATGCCATTCGGACTGAAAAACACGGGGGCAACCTACCAAAGGCCTACAACCATGTTGCTGCACGACATGATCGTGAAATCTAAGACCAAGGAGGGTCACGTCATCACGCTATGAAAGTTCTTCGACCGAATAAGAAAGTACAGGATGCATTTGAACCCACTAAAGTATGCTTTTGGAGACACAATAGGGAAGATTCTCAGATTTATGATCATGCAACGAGGCATAGAAGTGGATCTGTTAAATATCAAGGCCATCCTTGAAATGCCTCCTTTGAGGACCGAGAAGGACGTAAGTAGCTTCCTAGGAAAGATTCAGTTCATCAGTCGCTTCATTGCCAAGTTGATCACTACCTGTGAACCTCTATTCTGACTTTTAAAGAAGAGGACCAAGTTTCAGTGGTATTAGTAATGTCAAAACGCTTTCGACGCCATATGACAGTACTTGCAAAACCCTTCGATTCTATCACCACCTGAACTTGGTAGTCCCTTGATACTGTATCTATCTATGACTGATTCAGCAATGAGGTGTATGCTTGGACAAGAAGATGAAGCTAATGTAGAAAGGGCTATTTACTACTTAAGCAAGAAGATGACAGATTGTGAACGCTAGTATACGCCTTTGGAAAAGACTTATTGGGCGCTAGTTTGGGTATCCAAAAAGTTACACCATTACATGCTAGCATACCGAGTTGTTCTAATTTCATGAATAGACCCGCCTAAGTACCTCTTCAAAAAGCCAGCATTGACAAAAAAGTTAGCACGTTAGTTGTCGATGCTAGCTGAATTCGACTTGCAGTACGTCACGAGAAAATCAGTAAAAGGGAGAGACGTTGCAGAATTCTTATCCAACCATCCTATTGAAGGAGAAGAAAAACCCAAATTTGAGTTTTCTGACAAACAAGTGTTGAAAATTGAGAAGGATCTGTGGACCTTGTACTTCGACAGAGCTTCAAACCAGTACGAATATAGGATAGGGATACTCCTAATCAGCCCTGATGATTCTTATATCCCGTTGGCTTATAAGTTGAGTTTTGAGATTACTAACAATCAGGCTGAGCACGAAGCTTATCTAGCCGGATTGAAAGTAGCCTTAGAACTAGGGGCATGGAAGTTAAAAGTTACAAAATAAGTTCGCCAACGCATTGGCTACTCTAGCCTCAATGATAGACATACCGCCCGAGGTAAGGATGAGACCCTTGGAGATTCAACAAAGAAATGCACCTGCAATTAGTACTATCGTCGCAACCCAAGAAGCCAATGATGGACTACCCTGGTACCACGACATTTGGAATTTTATTGAGAATGGGGAGTATCCTAAATAAGTCAGCAAAAAGGATCAAAGAGCTATCAGGACTCGCTGCGTAGTTTGTGATCTGTAGAGGAAGATTGCATAAGAGAAGATATCTAGGAGTTAATAAACTTTGCGTTGACACAAAGGAAGGACATGAGTTGGTGAGAGAGGTACACATAGGAGTTTGCAGGCCTCACATGAATGGAATTATGCTAGCTGGGAAGATTCTGCGCCAAGGATACTCTTGGATGACGATGGAGACAGACTGTCATCAGTTTGATCGAAGATGCAAAAAATGCCAAGTCCATGCAAACCTCATCATGTGCCACTGTCTCATCTCTTTAATATGATGTTGCCTTGGCCATTCTCAGTTTGGGGAATTAACGTGATAGAAAAGGTTACACTCAAGGCTTCAAATGGACACGAGTTTATTCCTGTAGCAATTATCTACTTCATGAAGTAGGTCGAGGCCGCCTCCAACTTTGTTCTGAAAGCCTCTCAAGTAGCCAAGTTCATGAAGGAGAATCTTATCTATCGATACGAGGTCCCGCACGATATAATATCAGAAATTATTCTCACTTCTAAAGAGAAGTTTTAGATCTTTTGGAGGAGTATCGAGTTGGCAGTCATAAGTCTTCTCCGTGTAGGCTGCAAACCAATGGAGCCGTGGAAGCCGCTAACAAAAATGTGAAGAAAATTCAGCAGAAGACGATAAATGGAAGTATAGATTGGCAAAAAAAACTACCGTTTGCACTTTGGGGGTACCGAACATCGATTAAGACTTCTACCGAAGCAACACCTTATGCATTGGTTTATGGGATGGAAGCAGTTCTTCCCATAGAGTTGGAGATTCCATCTTTGAAAATAATGTTCGAAAGCAGTATTCCCGAGTCAGAGTGGCAGAGGGACAGATTTGAAGAATTGCTCTTGTTCGATGAAAGAAGACTTAGGGCACTGTTTCACATCCAAGGGTATCAGCGAAGAATAGCTTGGGCATTTAACAAGAAGGTTAAGTCTTAGAACTTAAAGAAAGGTCACTTAGTCGTCAAAGAGATCAGAGCTTCGATCTTCAATCGAAGGGACAAGTTCAAACCTAATTGGGTTGAACCTTATCTTATCAAAACCCTGATGTTTGGAGGCGCTGCTATCTTTATGGATCTGAACAGGAATGTCTTCTCTACATCCATCAACACAGACCAGTTCAAAAAGTTCTATCCTTAAGGGAAAACCCACAAAAGGATAGTGTTAATACCCGAGTGTAACCAGAGCCTCGAACTACGTTACGTCATGATACCCTTTCTTTGGGATACATAGGCAGCTTCTGTCAGAAGTTCAGCTCTAACCTTTGTTTTAAATTCCCTTTTTTTGTAACTATGTCTGAGTAGTTGATTAATGTAAAAGTTTGCCTTAAGTTTATCTAATAAATTGATTATATTGCAAAAGCAAAAATCTAAAGAACAGTTTCAGGAATCACTAGAATTAAAAAGTGAAGAAACTTTCATTAAGAGTTTTTACTAACTCAGTTTTAATTCCAAAACAAGAGAGGCTCGCAAGTCTTCATCCTTAAAAGCTAAAAAGAAACAAATGGAATATCGAGACACAGTGAAGTAGAGTCAGGTCCTTCTTCTCTTTGTATTTTCTCCCTGTCTTGCACCATGCCCTAACTCTGTCCCAAGCCAAGCCTTGTAATCCTTAGAAAGCCAACTGTTAAACTCTCTACTGATTGGCATCCTCAGTCGAGAAGACTAAACCCGCTGGTACTGACCTAAGAAAGGGGCTCAAAGTGTAGAACTGTATAGATAACTCAGGGCAATATCAGGCCTGACCTGAGTATACCCAAATTGACGGAGGATACGATATGAATGATAAAAAATGGCTAGCTTCAAGCCGACCAATAGAACCCCCCAAGTGACCCACAGTGGTAGTAGTCATGAGAGTTATCTTCAGCAAGGGGCATAACCAGGAGATGTCCTCCCCGGCCAGAGAGCTCAGATAGTCCTTCCAAGCGGCTTTAGTCGAGCAGAAGCAATAAACCTGACGGTGAATAAAGGACTTCACACTGTAGCTGTCAGATACAGGCTTCTCCAATAAGTTTTTGTTCTCCATCAGCCAAACCTGAGAGAAACAAAAAAAAAGGAGAGCTGAGTGAAAAAACTCGAGATACAAAGAAAAACGAGAGTTGAGCAGAAAAACCCGAGAGACAAAAAAAAAGGAAAGATGAGCAGAAAAATAGAGAGAAAAATAGAAAAATGAGAGCTGAGTGACCACCTGGAGCAGGAGAGCACTGCCAGCAAAATAAGGGACACCCTCAGTAGGGACTGCATCAAGGCCAAGAAGCGTCTTAGTAATGACCAATGGAAAAGGGTCTTGGCCCTCCTGGATATGATAAGCCATGTCCACCAAAGAGGAATTAGCCTGTCCGTCCGAAGGTCCCAAGAGAAAACGAGCTAGAAGACTAATACAAAGAGCTTTGCGACGCTAGAGCTGAAAAGAGAAATCACTAAGAGAACCCTGAGGCCTGAAGTGGTCTATGATCCGTACCACGTCAAGAAATCCATCATGGGTGATGAGAGAAGCCTCACGTTTGGAATAGCTGCAAAGCTGCATCAACCAATCCCTTGGACTCGAGAAGGGCACAGGAATTATGACTTCCTCTCGGGCCAAAATCTCAAGGATGGAAGAAAAGTTCTCTACTGTCGGACACAGCTCCTCATGCCCAAAACGGAACACTTGTACATCAAAAGTTCAGGCCACCACTTTTAAAACCCACGGCTGTGAATTAATTTCTCCGGACCGCCACTTTTTGGCGCAAAAATTTTTCCAGACTACCCCCATTTTGTTAACATGCCCTAAATTGTCGTTAAGAACCTGTAAGCAACTCGCAACATGAAAACTGATTTATAAGTTCAATTCTCAACTCACAAGTCATACATCATGCATAATAATGGTCTAAGTAGTTAAAAATGATTTTCACGAAAAATATGAAAGAATCACAAGCATATATGATAATCAAAAGTGTAAACCGAGGGCACAAAGGCCCTATCCATCATAAGTAACAAGTAATGTGTATGTATGTCAAGGCATGTGTATGTCAAGGCATGTATCAAGGCACGCATGCCGAAAGTAAACCAAGGACACGAAAGCCCCATCCGTCAAAGAAGTATATCAGAGCAGTGCATCAGAATAAGGTGTTAGAGCAAAGTATGAGAATGTATATCAACAAAAACGCAGGTCCAAGCAGAGAATAGGCACGCTGGCCTCCCATAAACAGTAGAAAAGAAGAGAGAAAAGAAGGAAAGAAGAAGCAGAACAGCGGTAGGCTAATCACTCTTGCTGGGTCCTCTTCCTCCAAATCGCATAACCTCCTTGGGACAACTCTCCGAATGTCGACCTGGTCTCCTCCTCCTCCTTTGAGCTATCAATAATCTATATAGCAGTGGAAGTCTGGGCTCAAGATGGGGAAGCAAAAGAAGAAGTAGAATTAGAAATCGCCACAGAAGTTACAATCAATGCAATTGGTGGCACATGACCTCCACGAGTCCAATGACCCCTACCTTGGCCACGCTGAAAGAAGAAAGGAACATATCAGGTAACAGTGTGTATGGATAGAATGGAAAAGTATAAAAAAAGTAAGCAAAGAAGAATGAAGCATGTACCATAGCAGAACCACCCCAAGGAGTAGGAGGCTTTGTGCCCTGAGCTCAAAAAGCGTTGTCCCAACGGCAAACCAGCACGTTCAGACCGGTGATGAGCCGGAGGCACTGATCGTACCACTCCTGAGGCATTTGTCAAGGAAAGGGCCCACATCAATATATTTAGATATGAAAAGCAGTACGAAAAGCAGGGAAAGTAGTATGGAAAGCAAAGAAAGAAGGGGAGGATGTTATACTTTCTCCACGCTAGGGGGAAGAAGAATCTCATGGGTCGTTGGCTCTGGGATCGGAATCTAACGGAGGTTCCCATCCACGAATGTGTCCACTGTCCAGGATAACTCGGGAAAGGTAGCTCCAATAAGACCCGGGGCAGCAGTAGCAGGACCCCGCATAGCAGCACGGGCCCCCATGGTGGGTATGAGCCTCTCTTGGGCAAAGACCGTATAGTCATGATCCTCATCCTCAATCAGCGTAGCAGCGTCGATACCCATTATGGAACGGATAATCTCGGCTATACGAAGGGAGTTAATCTGACGCATCCCGGCCGAAGGTGTCCTTGGGATATGAAAATGGTTATACCCCAAGGACTGCAGAACGATGTGCTCACCAAGGTACCACTCT
Source organism: Heliamphora exappendiculata (assembly GCA_034768845.1). Classification (NCBI taxonomy): domain Eukaryota; kingdom Viridiplantae; phylum Streptophyta; class Magnoliopsida; order Ericales; family Sarraceniaceae; genus Heliamphora; species Heliamphora exappendiculata. The sequence continues at coordinate 80,475 of JAOTRH010488054.1, forward strand.
GGACAGAATAGTCCCTCTAGCAAGACACGGGTCTGGACAACCTCTCAACTTCGCATCAGATCGACTCTAGCTCGCTCCTCCATGCCAACCCAGATATCTCAGCCAACCTAAAAAGTGAGGAAACGTGTTAGCAAGCAGTATGTACAGAAAATGACAATATGGGAATGAGCATGAGCATAAAGAACGTACTCGGTCAGGAGTGAGTGAATCTAGAATGTAGTGGTCATCATCCAGGTCCTTCTTTCTGGGCTTCGTACCCCGATATTGCCTGGCCCATCGAAGCACCCGGGGGATCACATAAAGGTCATCACAAGTCTTCACCAGCAAGCACATACCCAGGAACTCAAAAGCCAAGAATTGCAGAGAATCAAGGAAAGCATCAGTACAGTTGAAACAGATGTGCATATATGAAAATAAGAAAGGAAAGAGAGAGATGTACCTCTTAAATGCGCCAATACTCGTCTAGTTGCGCCAGTACCCGCATGTGCTCCTGTCAGAGGTCCAGGTGGCGGCACTCATGTATTCATAGTGGGTAGCTAAGGCGGATCCCCCTAGTCGAATGTGCCGATCCGGTCCACCACCATCATAGCCGCGAGGTAGTGGAGGTGCACCATGTTCTCTAAGTTCGGGAATAAAGCTATCCCGAACATATAAAGAAGGAATGTACGTGCCACCCACTCGAAGTGGCGGGCCTCTAAATAGATGAAATGGCAAAATGTCTTCTTCAGCCAAGTGTATCGGATGCTCCCCTTGTTGATGGACATGGGCACCTGGCCGAGGAAGTGGGTAAGAGCTGCAAGACTCCAGCTAATGTTCGGATCGAATGGGATCGGGTTGTTGCCCACCCGAATCCTAGTGATGAGAGAGAAGTCTAGAGGTGTCAGGGTAACCTTAAAAGTGGGCAGATGGAAGGTGTTAGTGGTGTCCCACCATCTCTTAGTCAAGGCTGTAAGTTGGACCCTGTCATTGCTGGTCCCCTCCAATGTCTTGACAAAGCCACCAAAGCTTGCCCGATCAACAATCTACTTGCTAAGAGAAGATAGGGCTATGTACCACTCCAATATGTTAGAGGAGTTTCCAAAACCTCAGATACGAAGCCTCACTTGAGACGAAGAACATAACAAAATGAATCAGTGAATAGAAACAATAAAAGGAACAATAACGGAATTAAAATCAAAATGCGCAACAAGATAACTGAAACAAAACTCTTCACTAGCGAACGATAATCAAAACGACAAAATCACCAAATAGATCCCAAAACAACTATAGGCAGCCCAAACTTCCCTCAAAATTCAAAATTCAAGTTTCAATCTTTAGAAAATGCGACTTCCAACCAATCCGAGATTTGTTTTTAATTCTTGAAAGATGGTGACGCGATTCAATCCATTTCAAATTTAAAAACTTCGTTAAAACCAAATTTGTTTCAAACGAAAAGCAAAATTCAAAACCAGTGATTCACTTTATGCAATTTCAAATCAACCTCAATTTTGAACATTAGAAATCCAACCTCAAATCAAAATCTAAAATTCAACTCCGCTCAAATCTAGTTCAACTCATATAACAAACCTAACCCATTAGTTCAATCCAAATTCCACAAGATCCGTTTCAATTCAAAATTCAAACCTTTAAAGTTCAATTCAACTCTCAATCTCAAACTAACCAAACTTCTAAGTTTAACTTGAATGCATTCCAAATCCATGACTCAACATAGTCAACCCATTCCTAAGACGCATTCAAGACTCAAGGTTTTTAGAATTAACCAAATTTTGATTCATCTTCAAATTTAACAAAAAATAAGTTTATGTCCAATCCAAATCTCAAATCCGATTCAAGTAAGCCCCACTTAATGTGACCTAACTCAAAGTCAAAAATCAATCCAACCTAAACCCAAATATTCGAATTCACCCTCAATTCAAGTCTAAAATTCATCCAAAAGTTTAAAAAGTTCATTTTTCAATACAAAGTTCAAAGGATCATTCGATACAAAGTTCATTTTCACCTAAGTTGAAGGTTAATTCAAATCCGAGCTCAATGCTTCATTTTAATCCAAGATTCAAAGTTTCGTTCCATTCAAAGTTTAAGGTTCATATCGTCCAAAGTTCATCAAAGTTTCCAATCCGAGTCAAGGTCCATTTCCAATCTGAGTCAAGGTTTGACCTAACCAAGTCTCAAATCCAATTTTCAAATTCAATTTATTTTCCAATCCAAAGTGTTCAAATACCAACTTGAACCCAATTCAATTCAATAGCAACAAAGTTCGAATATCCAAAGCAACCAAGACCAAGTTCAAATGAATTTCAATGTGGGTATTCACGAAACATGTAAAAATTCAAGTTTTGGGCGTACCTCAAGATTCATGACCGAGAGGTGATCCTCACAATGACAAAGGAGGATCCTGCACTCCGAAACCAAGTCCAAGAGAGTGAACCGCTTCATCCCAGGCCTCGACAATTGGTGATGAAAGGGGATGTAGGTGTCGAGATCAAAATGATCCGGTATGCGTAATGCGCCTCCTTCCTCCAAAAGCTCGTCACAGTCACCCACACTACCACCACCCACAACGTCACCTCTAACCGCGCCAGCCACACTAATGCCAACCTCACCATGCCGCCCTCAACGTCGCCGCCGCCACCACCTCCTTTGCTGTCGGATCCAACCACACCCTCTCCACCATCACCAACCGCGCCACCGCCACTACCACTCATGCCACCTATATCATTTCCAACAAAGCCATAGCGTGCCCACCATCACGGAGGAAAGGAGGAACATCTTCGGAACTGAGAGAGAAATAGGGTGAGAGAGAGTGAAGAAAGTAAAAGAGATGAGAAGGATTGAGAAAGAAGAGAAGAGCCTCAGGTTCGCGCGAATGAGTTTCTAAAACTACCCCAACCCCTTATTCTGCAATTGATCTTGTGGCCATGAGATTCGACTCATTTAAAACTCATGGCCGCAACATTCTGACCTGAGTTGCCATGTTATTTTTAATAGCTGTGATGTTTTTCAATCATTTCATATGGCCGCCATGTTTGAAGCTTCAGGTTGCCAAGAAGCTAGGGCAAATAGTCTAGACCGCCAATTTTATAAAGATACAGGTGTTGGTTTTTCATGCCCCCCACTTTAAACATCAATCCTTGAGCATATGCTATTCTTGTTTTAGTTTAATTAATCAAACATCTTCTTTTATAGCCCCTCTTGGAATTCTATATTTTCCTTTGAACATTCAGTCCTCCTCATGACCTTAAGTTGATCATTTGTTCCTCTTCATGACCTTAAACTGGCCATTCGGTCCTCCTACTGACTTTAAACTGACTCCCCAGTCCTTGTAAGACCTAAAATTACCCCTAAGACCCTTTGATTCTCCTCATGACATTAAACTGACTCATCGGTCCTCCTAAGACCTTAAACTGACTCATTGGTCCTGTACATGACCTTAAACTGACAATTTGGTTCTCCTCACGACATTAAACTGACCCTTCGATCCGTGTCATGACCTTAAACTGACTCCTCAGTCCTTGCATGACCTAAAACTGCCATTCAGACCCTTCGATCCTTTTATGACCTTAAACTGACCATTCGATCCTCCTCATGACCTTAAAATAACCATTCGGTCCTCCTCATGACCTTAAACTAACTATCCGATCCTTGCATGACCTAAAAATGTCCCTTTCAACCTTCGGTCCTCCTCATGACCTTAAACTAACTCTTCAATCCTCACATGACCTTAAAATGCCTCTTAAATCTATTCAATCCTCTTTATGACCTTAAACTGGCCATTCGGTCCTTGCATGACCTAAAGGGTGCCCTTTTTACCTTTTCGGTCCCATTTATGACCTAAAACTAACCTGTGATGATCTTGGGTTTGTGTTGTGACCTTAAATTATTGTATGTTTGCATTGTGCTTGTTTGAATCATATTGTATCTGTCATGCATCATAATTAGCCTATTTGCATCATATGCATTACCCCACAAACTACGATCGGTCTGATCCCTTGCAATAGCGGTATGTAAGAAGCTCAATAGAAATTCGAGTTTGACTACCCTTTTTGGTATGTTTTGTTTGTGCCTAAGATTGGTGGCTTATTCAATTAGTTTATCTTTGGAGTTTTGACATTTACTTGCACCACGAGTTGTTGCAAGCTCTGTTGAAGAGGGACAACTGCAGACACCCCAATTTGATCAAGCCGAATCTTAGGCACCTGTCTCTCATGGTTTCCAATGACGAAAACATGGAAATTGTGCTCAAGAATACTCTCAAGCAAGCAAAGTTATGAATTCAGTTCAAAATCCAAGAAACCACCAAAAACCTTCAGGCTGCGTCATCCTAAATCTTACGGCCGCCACCTTTTTCAAAACCCTAAACTAGGCCATGTCCTTACTCCACTGGTTGCCACCTTTTTATGATCCTAGAGCAGGCCACCACCTTTGAACCTAACGGCCGCCACTTTTTAAAACCCTAAATCTAGATGCAACTTTTGAAAGTCACGATTGTCGTTATCATTGCCATAAATGTAGCATCCTATATTGTTCGTACAATTAAAGGTCGCGGCCGCCACTTTGACACCTTTTTGGATAGGCGGCACCATGATGGAGGATGTTTAGGCTCCCATTTTTCCTATAAATAGGCATAATTTCCCACAAAATCAAGAGAGACATACTTGGATACCTAAACTCTACCGAAATCGATTCCCACCCGATATTTCGATACTTATACCACACATCTCCAAGCCTTGTTCATGACTTTGCATGCACCGGTGAGGCATTGAAGCATGATTTTCTTGGTGGTATTCGACTTTTACATCCGAGAGGGCATTCAAGGCGGATACATATACGAGATAACCTTAAAAAACCATGACATTTTTATAAAGCCACATCTTCTCTCTCCCGGGGGTGTCATGGTTAAGATTTCCATTGGTTATTTATTCTCTTGTTATTCATTCCAATCCAAGCATGCTCATTTAAGTTTTCTTTATTAAACAGCATATTTGTAACCTTCTGTATTGCATAGAACAGTGTATTTCAATCTGTTTTTGTATTCACATGCACACAGGCACATGAAAAAGCCTCTGTAGTTTTAAAAATCTGGCGGTAGCGACCCTTGGTTGTCACAGTCATGAGTTATTTTCAACAATATGTCACGGCCGCTACTTATTTTCTCAGGCTGCACCTTTTTTCTCTTTATTTTGTTACGGCCGCAACATTCGGTTGCTACTGTCGTAAGCTTTTTGGGGCATGAAAACTGTGTTTTAAACCCTCTATTAACTATTTTAAGGCTCTGTATATTTTGTTCTTAGAAATAGTGCTTCTATAGGAGATGAAGGATGGTAGATCTAGCCTTGATACAGTGGGTTATGGTCTCTATCCTGAGTATCCCATTCATTTGAGTTATTCTGGACCTTGTATGATTGAACATCCATTCTGAACCTCAAAATATCCTGGACACAACCTTTAGGTGTCACGGCCATAACTTTTTGCATCTACCTTTCTCGCGGTAACTCTATTTTTATCGCGGTTGCGTGTTTTGTGACTTATTGTGTCATAGCCGCAATAATGTTTTCTACGACCGTGAGTTTTATATATGTTCAGTAGCTTAATAATAGTATCTGAATCTCTTCTGTTCATTCTGTATAGCTTGTAAATAGCATATTAAAAACAGAAACATCATTGCATGACCCTTAGGCTTTTTCTTGCTTCGTTTATCTTTTCATCATATGTTTTTCACTTTTCTTTGCTAAAATAATACATGTAGTATGTTTAGAAATAATAACAAAGTTGCATGACCCTTAGGGCTGTAGTTAGGATTTTTTCATTCTTTGTTTGCTTTTGTATGAACTCTATTTTTAATCTCCTATTCTGTATATGTTACAATTGAAAAGTTTAAAACAAGAACTAAATTAACAAAGTAGAGGCCAACCTCACGGTTGGGTGAAAAGGGTACCTAACACTTTCCTTTTCATACTTTAGCCTCCGAATCCTATTTTTTATGGTTACATTTTTAAAAGACTTGTGCCTTCTTTTTATTTTTCTTGATTTTTCTCAAAAAATTAAGTGGCGACTCCACTTTTCTAAAACGTGCTTGGATATCTTGAATTTTCTTATTTTGAAAAGAAATTTTTTTTTTAAAAAACAATGGATATTCGACGCACTGTTCCCCCCGATAAACGCCCGCACTAAGGTACAACTCTAATGCATTCTTGCGTAACCGTATAATGCATGCTGTCATTCTCATAACACCCTATAACAAAAGTTACAATTGAATTATTCACATTAAGAATGCTTGCACTCCCATAACTCCATACAATATAAGTCACAATAAATCAACCCACTTAGGTTATAAAAATTTCAGCATCAGTCCCAATTCCAGCTTTTCCAACAGTCAAGAGAAAATTCATTTGGGTTATCAAATAAGCTTTAGACATTCTGATTTTTTGACACAAATTAGATTATGAAATCCACTAACTTTTTCATGAAAAATACTTTGTCATAAACTCAATAAAAATAGGTAATTTAACTCACACAAAAAGAAGGGTTGAGTATGTTTAGGGACAAATTCTATTATATCCAAATTTACTATCAATTAAGAGAGAATTCGTTTGAGGTATCAAATCAATTTTATTTGTTCTGACTTTGGGATACAAGTTTGGTCAAGAGATCCTCTAACTTATTCATGAAGAACACTTTTTCATTAGCCTAATAAAATTAGGTGTTTTGACTCTTGCAAGACAGAGGGTTGAATCTACCTAGATTCTATTATTCCATATTATTTATCAGTTAAAAGAAAACACGTTTGATGTATCAAATTAACTTTATTTTTTTTGAATTTTGGACACAAGTTAGATCAAGATGTCCTCTAACTTATCCATGAAGAGACTTTGTCATTAGCTCAATAAAATTAAGTGTTTTGACTCTCGCAAGACAGAGGGTTGAATCTGCCCAGATTCTGTTATTCTAAATTATTCATCAGTCAAAAGAAAGTTCATTTGAGGTAACAAATCAACTCTAAATTTTTTGAATTTTAGATAGAAGTTAGATTGGAAAGTCTTTTAACTTTTTCATGAAGACCACATTTTCATATACTCAACAAAAATAGGTGTTTTGATTGTTTTAAGAAAGTGGGCTCAATTTGTTCAGAGAGACAGATTTTGTCCATCAACTTTAAATATATATTTGATTCATTGACTAGTACTAAAAGCCCCTCAATTTTGGTAGAAACTATACAAATGTGTTAGGTATAACTTTTGTGAAGAAATCATTTCAGTTTAGGTCTTTAAATTTAGGTTTTGGCTGTTGTAACAGAGCTTGACAAAAAACTGCACGATTTTGAAAGAAATTAAATATCGAAATGTACCCATCTAAATTTCTCAAAATAAAATTTATATGAAATGTAACACCACGACTCTGGATATAAAATTTGATAGAAGAGGATTTTTCTAGAATTTATTTAAAATGTTTAAATTTGGGTCCAACGTTTAGGAAATTTTGAAACTACACTTGAGGTTGATTAACCTAGCTCTTTATATGTCTTGCATGGCATGAATTAAACATTTTTAGCATGGATCATATTTAATTCCTCGTATAACATTCCAGCAAGCTCATAAAGCAAAAAGAACATGGATCATACATGCAATATTTCAACACAAGATTTAGAATCAAGCACAAAATGTGACGCGTCGGCTTTCGGGCACGTCGAGACATACATAAGTATAAATTAAAGGGATATTCTAGCGATTTGTTCATAGATATGTATTATAAGATTACGTCATTAAGGTTCAACGCTGACAAAAAATATATATAAGCGTTACAATTTCACAAAGAAATTACAAAAATTACAATGAGCGCTTGGAAACTGAACAAAAAGAAACAAAAAGATGATTTGATTCTTTATCTAAGCTTCATCGAGATCTTCTTGCTCTGGGAACTCACCCTGATCGCTGTTGGTGATCTCTTCCTCAAAGACTTCCTCCTCCTCACATGTGGCACGAAACCATGAGAAGAAAACACTCAAAACCTTTTAACCAATCTCACGGCTCAAATTCACCACAACACATTTCATACAACACTTTAAGCATTTATAAATCAAGGAGATAGGCAAGTTTGAAAGATATAACATGGTAAGCAGGTAAATATGAAAGCGACTGATTATGCAAGGAATGTGATGATAATGCAATGCAAGTGCCCAACTCAACCATACTCGAAGAAACAAAAATATAAATTCCACGCCGAGAATTACAAGAGTAGACTTTCTGGGCAATTGATCACCAAGCCATCATCAAGCCTCGTTGCGAATAGTAACCACGTCATCGGATTTCATGCCACATCTGTTTTACTCAATGGCAATAGCATAAGGGCGAGCCATCATCCTTCGGCAAACCAATATCCAATAATCAATTAATGCACATAATCAGTTCAACTCACCTTAAGTACTTGTGATGCTATTGCCGGTGTCAACCCAAAGTCTAAGTTATGAAAGTCAAAATGCTAGTGACGAATTCATGGCGCCCAACAATTTCTATCATAAACAAATTTCATATACTGAGGATGCACCCAGGGTGTTTATAGGGAATACATCTAAAAATATTTTATAAAATTGGCAACCAGGAATGCCCTAAACTTAGAACCAAAGGGATGATGACTCCAATATTCTCAAACCCACAATGGTATGAGCATATACAAGATGGACTCCAACATGCTATAAATGTGATTATGACAATGCCTACGGTGGTACACCATATATCTCGAAGTACAACTACTTACAACATGGTATAACATTAAGCATGACAATGTACAAACCAACATAGCATAATATACAAGTCTTCAAAGCACAAGGTATAACAATTTGAAGCATAGGGTACAACTTTCCAAATATGGTTCAAATCTCATAGCATGGCCATTCGTCATCATATATTTACACTAAATCATTATTCACCTAAATTAAGTCAAATAAAATATGTAAATCATGTCACACAACAAAAGCATGTTTCACCATACACTTAACCGTTTACTAGCCAACGTTCAACCACTTATTTGTATACTACAACAGCATTATGAGATACTTAAATTTTGATTTAGGTTCTGATGTTTTGTCGCAATTTAAATAAAAATATTCTCTACAACTCTTATGTAGCACACTAAGACTCAATTCTAAGGTATCTAAGTAATTTAACCCTCACAAGTGGAAACGGTTCAACGGTACTTAGAAAATGTACTAAAAATGAATCTTTGTTGGTCTCAATTTTAGGGCATCAAAATAGGTCCAACTAAGCTCAATTTTGGATATATTTTAGTTCAATATGTCTCTACAAGTCTCATGAAGAGTACTGTAACGACCCTGCTCGGACCGTAGTATTAGTGACGTCTACTTAATTGACTTAAGGTATCCATGTGTTAAAATCTGTACAGGGGCAAAATGGTCATTTTATCTTATTTATGGAGGTTTTTGATTTTTAACTCATTATTTCATTATATTTACTTCATTTAGAATGTTGGGAGACTCTCTAGGCCGAACTTAGAATTTTCGATTCGAGTTAAGATTTTGAACCTCTTCCGTACTCTATGGCCTCGTAGGCTTACTTCATTTAGAATGTTGGGAGACTTTCAGGGCCGAACTTAAAATTTTCGATTCGAGTTAAGATTTTGAACCTCTTCCGTACTCTATGGCCATAAATATAATGAAATAATGAGTTAAAAAACAAAAACCTCCATAAATAAGATAAAATGACCATTTTACCCATATACAGATTTTAACACATGGATACCTTAAGTCAATTAAGTAGAAAATGACAAAATAACATCAAAAATGATAAAATTACTCCTTAGTGGCCGACCACCTTGGGAAGACTGTCAAAAAGCAGCTTTTTACTTTTTTTTAAGCTTAAAATGATGAGAAATGTATTAAATTAAATATTATGATGATCCAATACTTGTTGAGTAAATAATATATATAATAATATAGTGTTATAAGTTAATAAAAGTAAATAAATTATTATTAAAGTCTATATACAACAAAATAAGTGAAAAAGTTATATATTGCCAAAATAGCTTAATTGGACTTAAAAAATTACATCTATTTAATCAATTGCCATGAAAACTATGACAATACATAAAAATACTATATTTATTATAAACATACTAATATAATAGGTTTCAGTAGAAAAAGACACAAAAAAGATACACCAAATTAATTTTTAAAGTATTTTCTTGTACAAAAAGGCACGTAAAGCAATGCAAAACTCCTTGATTAATGTGGGGTCAGGTTTTTGTCCCCCAAACATCCCCCTAGCTGTATTTTCCTTCTCCATATCTAATTTGTTCTCTCAAACGTGAACCAAATTAAATGAACCCATGTGATGTGTAAGGAAAAAAGGAGAATAAAGTACCCTTAATTAATCTTTATGTCCCCCCTTGTGTCCCCTAACCCTTGCCTATATAAACCAAGCCAAACACCCTTTTCTCCACTTGATATTTTCGTGCAAGAGAGGGAGAGAAACCGGACTTCATTTCTCTTGAGTGTTAAGGTGAGTTTAAAGGAGAAAAGGAAGAAAAAAGAAGAAATCTCAGAGATTTTTGAAAGTTGAGTCCAAATCCATCCTCCACCCTCCTTCGAGCTCTCAAACAAGTAAGTAAAACCTATAAAATTTATGTCTAATATTCCTCAAAATATCTCCCAATACATCCCTTTAAACACTCTAAGAATCGAGAACTGAAATCAAACCGAAAAGGTGTCGTAGTTGGAAATTTGGAGTTGTTATGTTTATGGGTGATATAAGATGTTGCTGTATGTTGTTATCATTGAGTTTGATGACTTCTAAGTGTTTTAAAGCCTTGATATTTATGTATAAAACACAAGCATACAAAGATTTGGAACAAAAACTAGACATAACATAAGTAGTAGACTTGGACCCTATGAGACTTGATTTGTGAGAACATAGATATTTCTGCCCTATAACTTGGAACGCCATAACTCAATGTAAAAAATTGATCTAAGCATGTTCTTTATGTTCAGATTTATATTTTTGTGTTATCTTTCATCTAAAGTTAGTTTCAACTCATTTTCATAAGTAGAACTCGAGATAACGTAATTTTACCAAAATGTGCCAATTTTCGATCAGTCAACACTACTGACTTGAAAACCCTAGTTTAAAGTGAGATTCGAACTTTAGTCAAAACATAAAAGTTGTAGATAACATGTATATTTATCTACCCACAAAAAATAAACATAACATATTGAGTTTGGATAGGTTAAAACCTCTTTGAAAGTCTCTGTTGAGTTTCAGCCCTCAAGGGACACTTCTGTTACATATTTTTATATAACTCAAAACTCCTATTTTTAGTGACCTATTCCAAAAGTGGTCTACATAATCATTGTGGATAACATATTGAAGTACTTTCTGCCCAAAAATCAAACCTAAAAGCCTCGGGATAGTACTCTAAAACCGTTTCAAACCCTCTGTCCAAAATCGACTCTGCTGAGTTTTGGCGGCTGATAAAAACCTATTTTTTAAAATGGCCAAAAAGTCTAATTTGTTTCAAACAACTACCCTTATCTCTAAACATGAAACTTGCAGGGGACATGTTTAACTAGAACATACTAAAAGATGGGCTCATTTGGATTTGATATGATACCCAAAAGTCGAGACCAACAGAAGCATATATTTGATAAAATTTTAAGAAAAGTGCTGAACCGTTTTTACTTAGGATGCTTTGTTCACCCATTTGCCTTAGGTTTTGGCCTTGGTAGTAAACATGAGAGATGTAGAAAATATTTGTATCTAAATTGTGTTTAAAAATCATAACTTGATTCCAAATTTAGATACCCCAAAACTTTGTTGGCACTTTTAATTTAATACTTGATTTTTGGCCATAAAGCTGCTAAGTGTATGTTTGAGTATCCTTTGCTATGAGACCCGAATTTTTATATGATGATTGATTTGAATTAGTTAATTAGTATTTTTAAGTGAATGTATAATGATTTAAAACTCATGTTATCATGTTTGAATCATATATTGAGAATGGTAGCTTGTGCTTCACATACTTGTACCTTATGTTTTGCGCGTTATACCATGAATCTTGCCATGCTAGTTGATGCCATGCTATAAATGGTTGTATTTGAGATCCATACCACATATCATTGATATTGTCACTTGCATCCCGGCATATTGGAGTCCATCTATGCAAACCATTGTTGGGATGGGCTGTATTGATATTGTCTTTCTTGATTCTAAGTCTAGGGCGTCCTTGATTGCCATTTTTTGAAAATATTTTGGGATGTATTCTCCTTATACATCATGAGTGCGCTCTCGGTGTTACAGATTATGTTTATACACTCTAGGTGCGTCCCCGGTGTTACAGATTTGGTTTATACACCATGCGTGCGTTCCCGGTGTTTGAAATGGTTTATTGATATTGTTAGGCAACATGGGTTCGTCGCTAGCATTCTAATTCCAATAGCTTAGACTTTTGGATTGACACCGACGAAGGCATCACGAATCTTAAGGTGGGGCAAACCACTTGGGATGAATTCTCTTTGTACACTCTGGGTGCGTCCCCATTGTTACAAATTTAGTTTATACACCCTGGGTGCGTCCCCAGTGTTTGAAATGGTTTATTGAATATTGTTGGCCTAGAGTATGGCGCGGATCCCACGCCATTGCCATTGAGTAAAACAGCTGTAGTATGACGCCTGGCGATGCGGTTTCTATTCGTAACGAGGTGCGATGATGGCTTTAGTGATCAAATACCCGTGAAAGTCTATGCTGGTGATTCCCGGTGTGGAATTCCTGTTATAATCTAGGTGCATGCTGGGTTGGACATCTGCATTTCATACACGGCATCTCATATACGTATGCTTATTGACTTATTTGCTATCTTGTCATAAATTAGTCTGTCTTCTTGACTATAAACTGTACCGGGTGTTATATGGTATGCGTCGTGGTGAATTTTATATCGTGAAATTAGTTAGCAGGTTAGAGTGTTTTGCTTCTGAGCCTTGGCTCATGGCATTCGTGCCACAGGTGAGGAGGAGTTCTTAGAGAAAGTCATCCCATAGGGAGAAGAAGTGTTTAAAGAACAGGATAAGTTCCAAAGCACATGAATTCCGCTGATGCATTTTGAGGAGTCAAGACCTCTGCTTTTGTTCTTATATTCAGTTCTCTCGTGCTTAATATAAATTTTGAAATTTCTTAGTAAAACTGTAATAGTTAAGTACTTTGAACGGTTTAGAACTCATTTATAATGTAATAATTAACGTATGTAAATATGAATGAATAGCTAGAATATTCATTTATTTATATTTATATATGTCCCGACGTGTCCGGAGGACGGGACGTCACAAGTACTTAGGGTAGTTCTTAATAAAACATTGGAAAAATAACTTGATTTAGAAAGTATGTTCAGGAGGCGTCAAACACTCAGCAGAGTTAGCTTTTAATAGAGAGTTTAAAAATCATTTTAGGTATCGTATAGAGGATTTTGGATCTTATTTTTGGACAGCAACTAGATTACAATGTCCTTAATAGTTTTTAATAAGACCGCTTTTGAAGAAGATCATTAAAAATAGAGATTTTGGGTTGTACAAAAATATGTGACAGAAAGTTCTTTTAATCACTGAACATAAACAGAGAGTTTAAGAGGTTATTTGGTCATTCAAAACTCAATATCTAGAGCACATTTTTTGTGGGTAGCTAGATACACATGTTGACTACAACTTTCATAAAAACACCTATGCTTAGTTAACTTAACTCTAATATGATAACATGACTTCCACCGATTTTTCCTCATAACCTTGTGACCTAAAAAATCGAACCTTTATAAATTTTTTTTTCCAATTAGCAGATATCATAGATAATAATTTTTCTAATCTAGTCTCTGAATGGATTAAAAGAATCTGTGTTTTTAAAAAGGTCAGAGCTATTTTACCCATTGAAGTTTTGTATAAAATTCACCATCACGTTGAAGAACATTTAGTAAAAATTAAAACAAATTCATTTATGATCTCATTTTATAATTCATACTAGAGAAAATATTCTTAAATTAACCCTTCTCATAAATGACGAGAAATGGTTTGAAAAAAGTATCACATGAGGATTAACTAATTGCACCATCTTTTCAAAAATTATAGCACTATTTCAAAAAGCATTTTCTTTGACCAGTAGCATACGTGACACGCCGGATACATCTGTCGCAAGCAGTGATGCTAAGATATTTGAATTTCAAATTTTGTTCTTTTAAGTCTGGGCCTGTTAAGTGTATAAATAAAATTTTAGGTGCCTTTATATTCTCATTGTAAATTCTCTTTTGCATCTCTCATTTGTATTCCACTTCTTTCTTTTGATGTATTTTTTGCACCCTAGCACTGTCTTCACTTCTCTATATAACACCACCATCACTGCTACCAACCCTATCAATCCCCGCCGTCACAACCACCACCACAACTAATCTACCTCTACTATCATATTTCCATACCACTCTCCTACAAAAGGAGGTAAGATTTTAATTTTAGGATCTAATGTATTAATCATAGATTTTATAATGAAATTACAAAAAAAAAGAGTAATTTCCAATGCAAAATGTAAAAAAAAATTGTAAATTATAAAGACAGTTTTTTTATTATATAAAAATATGATAATATACAATTAAATTTGATTTTGTACACTTATAACAAGTTAATAAAAACATAGCAATATTATTTTATCCGTCTACTAATAGGCGTATGGAGTTGTGTTTTATAAAAGAAGATTTTAGGTAAAGTCCCATTTAGTCAACTTATTTTTCTAATAAGTCACACCTAAGATTTATATTCTATTAAGTCTTATTTTATATTTTTCGTACCAAAATTATTTCTAATATAATTTCACTTTCCATTGCTACCAAACACCACTTCCTATCTACCAGCACCACCGCCACCATCGCCGCTGCCGCCAACGCCAACAGCACCGTCGCCACCGCCATCACAGCCAAAACCACCACTGCCACCACCAGAGAGAGAGAGAGAGAGAGAGAGAGATATATATATATATATATATATATATCTGACTGTCTCATTTTAGATCTGAA
>JAOTRH010488075.1:0-24563 GCA_034768845.1 Heliamphora exappendiculata
TTAGAACTATTGCTAACTTTGTTTTGCAGGCGTTCTAATCCCGATTTTATGATCATCTTTTATTTTCATGTTTGATTAAATGCGTGGATGATGATTTAATTATTATTTTTAATCACGGAGGTTGACGGTGATAGATTAATTTTTATTAGATCGAATGTGAACTTACAGGACATAGGTTTCGATGTTTTTTTTTATGTTCTTTACTTTTTTTTCTATTTTATTAGAAAGAAAAATAATAAGAACATGTACAAAAGAACGTAGGCGGCGGTGATCGGATGTGGTAGGAAACGGCAATCGGCGGCAAAATTTTTTTTTATTGCTTTGCAAATTTCTTTTTTCAATTTTTTTTTTCTGGATGAAAATAAAAAAAGGAAAATCTACAGCAGCCAAACAGCCGCAGCAGCATCACAATGCCAAAAAGGCCTGCCAAACGCAGCCTTGCTGCGGTGCAAAAGCCAGCATCAAACAGTGGCGCTTCAATCATAGCAAACACTGTGGCGCAACACAGTAGCGCCAATCTCAACAGTGGTAGCGCAAATCCATTCCCAGGTTGTTTTGGAGCAGCAGCCGCACGATTTTTAAGGCAAACTGAAGCAAGCCGCCATTTCTCATTCAACAAAAGCGGTTTCCAACGAAAGCAAGAAGCGGTGCTGGTTTCCAGTCAAAACCGCAGCAATGTTAATCCCAAGCAAATCACAACAGCGAGGAATCATTGGCGCAGTGGTTTTCCATCCAAACAAATGGCGCAAATCTGTTGCGCCAAACACGGTTCCAATGCAAATCCGAGGCTGTTCCGGTTATTTGGGTTGATGGATGCTTGGGATTAGTGAGGTCTTCAACACAGTTTCGGTTGCCAACGTAAAAACGTTTCAGCAGTTTCCATCCCTGCCAAAAGCAAACACCTGAAGCGGTTTCTACGGCAATTCAAGCGTGTTTGGTTAGCAGCGGTGTTTTGTCCTAATTCAAAAAGTAGCTTATACAGAAAAGGATTTTAAAGCTTATCCTTTAAAAATAGGATATTGAAACTCTTTAGAGTTTCGATTGAATTATAAAATCGAGATATATATTTATATTACATTTAATTTTTTTTATTAACTGCGTGAATGATAAATATTAATTTTATTTATTCTGTTAATTTAATTAATTCAAATATTTAGTTTTAATTAAAATATTTTATAATAAAAAATAAAATAAAATTTATTTTAATTAATTATTTTTAATTAAATAAAACTTTTTTAGATATTTTATTTTTCACAAAATATCACGTTTAAGATAATTTTTTTAAATCGGATATCTTGAAAAAAATGTGAAAATTAATTTCAAATTTTGAATTAATTAAATAAAAAAATATTTAATCAAAATAAATTATTAATTTTCAAAAAATGTGAGAAAAAAATAAAATAAATAAATACATTTAATCACCACCTTAGCTGAAAAACTAGAGAAAAAACTGTGTATTTATTAAATTTTATTTGTTATGAATTTAAATATGAAAAGATGATTTGATAAACCAGAATTTTTTGAATCGTGGACACGGAAAAATGTTTGAGTCTTTCAGATTGTGTGGCTTTCGAAATTAATAAATTTATTTTAATTAAATAGTTTTTTATAACCCTAAAAAATATTTTAAAAATCTAAGTGGGAGAGAAAATTTATTCACAAATAAATTCCGCAGTCTCCATCACTAGTTTGTAGGCGATGCAATTAAACCCTGCGTGTCGGCAGTAAGACCTTTCTCCCCAACGGACAGATTAATTGCGATATCGCCAGTACAAACCTCATTTAGGAATAATTCTAGATAATTATTAGTATGGATCACTTCTCCAACCGAATGGTTCATTGCGAATCGATTAATTTAGAATTAAATGATGGTTAACACTTAACTGTATATAATAGTATCCTTTCTAACTGAGTCACTGCTATTACATACTAGACCAAAGTTATGTTTGTTATTTAATTTTACTTGGCATGGTCAGTTGCTTAGATAATAAAATTAAAAGGAATTGGCATGTCTGGTCTTATGAAGGACAGTAGACGTCCTCCCAACGAGGCATGCTATTCTCAGGTTACCAGGTTGCTGAGGAATTAATTTTAAAATGGTAGAAGGAACCAAATTAAAATAAATTCAAAGTTTTGGTCATCATAATTAACGATTTTTTACTTATGTGATTCTCAGGATTAAAATAGATTTCAACCCACTCGCTTCAATACTCAAAAAATAAACTAACATGATTAAATTTTGTTGACTGAAAATGTAACTTGGATATAACTTTAACTACAAATGGTGTTTCTTCAATACCAGAAAATGTGTTTGTTTCTAAAAAAAGTTCTTCCTCTAGGCAGAAAGACATGAAGAAGAAAAATATTCAGAAATAGGGAGACACAATTTCCAGGGTAGTGAGTGGGCCACGGACTGGTATGAAAAAGCCGAAAGGCAGATGTTTTCATTATAACCAAACTAGAAAAAGTTATGTCCAGTAGTTCTCATAAGGCAGAACAAATAGGGTAATTTGTGTTCGCTGGTTATGAAAATATCTTTAGCGGTGTTATCTACCGGTACCTGTTGTGTAGATACGGGAGCCACTAATCATGTCTGTAATTCATTACAGGGGTTCTAGGAAACTCGAAAACTTAGTGATGGGAAGATTTAATTACATATGGGCAACGATACAAAGGTAACAACAGTTGTAGTAGGAGATGTTACTATCAGTTTTGGTAAAGATCGAGTTTTAATATTGAGAGATTGTCTTTATGTACCAGCCATTAGAAGGAATTTAGTTTCCGTTTCTAGATTGGCTAAAAATGGATATTTTATTTATTTTAATAACTCTGTAGTTATTAAGGATAATAAACGAGTAATCTATTCTGGTACGTTGTTGGATAATCTTTATATTATTACTCCAATATCTGCTATACTGCAACTGACTGAAACGAATAATACATCTATATTACCATAGAAGAGAAAGTTTTCTTCTTTAATAAACCAAATGTTTCTTTGGCACTTACGCTTAAGTCATATTAATCTGAAAAAGATAAACAAACTGGTAGCAGATGGACCTTTGAGTTCATTGGAAGTGGGGGCATTTCCAGTCTGTGAATCTTGCTTAGAGGGTAAGATGACTAAGAGGCCCTTTTTGGCCAAAGACTATAGAGCTAAAGAACCGTCAGAGCTGGTTCATTCTAATATGTGTGGTCCTATGATAATCCAGGCTAGAGGTGGTTTTGAGTACTTCATCAGTTTCTTTGATGATTACTCAAGGTATGAATACATTTACCTGATGCACCGTAAGTCTGGATGCTTTGAAAAATTCAAAGAATTTATAGTGGAGGCGAAGAAGTGTCTGGGTAAAAGTATCAAATCACTACTATCTGACCGTGGTAGGGAATACCTCTTTGGAGAGTTTAAAGACTACTTATTATCATAGGGGATTACATCCCAGTTGACTACACCTAGCACTCCACAGTAGAATGATGTAGCAGAAAGAAGAAATGGGACTTTTATGGAGATGGTAAGGTTAATGGTGAGTTATTTAAGTCTACCAGATTTATTTTGGGGCTCGCTTTAGAGACAGCAATTTACATTATGAACTTAGTACCTTCTACTCCTAGAGAATTGTGGACCCAGTGTAAGTCTAGTCTGAAACACATTTGAATTTGGGGGTGTCCAGCACATGTGCTGAAAGGGAACGCGGATAAGTTGGAACTGAGGACGAAAGTCTATTTTTTTGTGGGGTATCCTAAGGAAACGAAGTGTGGTCTATTTTATAATCCTAAGGATCCGAAAGTCATTATTAGCACCAATGCTCGATTCTTGGAAGAGAATTATATTATGGATTATAGGCCCAAAAGCAATATTTTTCAGGAAGAACTGAGAGGAAATACTAGTAGGATAGAAGAGGAACCACAAGTCATTGATATTCTATTATCTCATCGTAGTGGGAGGATTATCGAGACGAGTGCAAATCAAGAATAGGGTGCTGATGCACAGGGTTCAAATTTTGCACAACCTGTTACTGCTAGTACACAGACACAAGTAGTGTCTCGACGTAGTGGGAGGGTTGTTCATCAACCTGATTGGTATATGTTCTTGGGAGAATCGTTTGACAAGATCCCGACAGAACTAAATACCGAGCCTTGCAACTACAATGAAGCACTAAAAGACAAAGATGCAGATCTTTGGCAAATGGCTATATATTCAGAGATAGAATCTATATATTCTAATCAGTTTTGAAAACTTGTAGAACCACCCGAAGGGATAAAACCCATTGGATGGAAGTGGATCTACAAGAAGAAGAGAGGATTAGACGAGAAGGTTGAAACTTTCAAAGCTAGGCTTGTTGCTAAAGGGTTCACTTAGAAAGAAGGGATCGATTATGAGGAATCCTTCTCGCCGGTAGCCATGCTTAAGCCTATCCAAATTCTCTTATCTATTGCTGCACATTTCGATTACGAAATTTGACAAATGGACGTTAAGACAGCTTTCTTTAACGGAAGTCTTAACTAGTGTATCGATATGATACAACCATACGAATTCATTGGAAAGAGCCAGAAACACATGTTATGTAAGCTTAAGATATCCATTTATGGACTTAAGCAGGCATCGAGGTCTTGGAACACTCGATTTGATCAAGCTATAAAGTCTTATGATTTCAATTAAAGTTCGAATAAGTACTGTGTGTACAAAAAGAATCACAGAAGCATGGTGATCTTTCTAGTACTTTATGTAGACGACATCTTTCTCATTAGAAACGATGCGGAGGCATTATCTACGATTAAAGTACGATTTTTTGGGCAGTTCGATATGAATAACTTAGGAGAAGTAAGTCACATCATTGGGATCAAGCTCGTGCGAGATCGAAAACAAATGATGTTGGGCTTATCACATGCAAGTATATGGATAATATCCTTGCTCATTCTAGCATGCAGGATTCTAAGAAAGGTTTCTCCCTTTCAGGCATGAAATCACTCTATCCAAGTATCAGTGTCCTAAGACACTTGATGAGATAGAGAGGATGAAAGCAATTCCTTATGTTTCGATAGTGGAAAGTCTCATGTATGCTATGCTTTACACTAAACCTGAAATCTACTTTTCTGTTAGCATGATTAGCAAAAATTAGTCTAATCTAAGGAAGGAGTATTGGATTGCGGTAAAGAATATAATAAAGTACCTGAAAAGAATTAAGGATTATATGTTAGTTTACTAGGCAGACAGTCTAGTACCTTTGGGGTACACATACTCAAATTTCCAGTCAGATATAGAACTTGCATTAGGAGACAACCTTGCAGATCCTTTACAAAAAGCTTACCGGTTAAGATTTTTAATAGTCATGTAGAGGGCATGGGATTCAGATATATGGCAGCATGGTTTTGAGTATAAGTGGGAGATCCTTTACAAATCATATTTTTAGTATTTAATTTTATTTTAATAAAATTAATTTTTTATTTTATGAGAACCTTTATGAGCAATGTATGTATATCATTTCTTTGTTATGCATGGATGTCCAATATTTTATATAGTATTTAATATGGTGTGTAGAGTACGGCTTACACACAGAAGATTAGATTTTAGGTTCTTGCATAATATAAGTTTTATATTCACAGTTTCGATAGAAATAGACATATCATTGGTACGACTATAGCACAGAGTTTTAGTAGGTCTATCTTGGTTACGGGAAACAGATAATAGCATCGTCTATTGTTCCGACTCTCTGTGTCAGTTCACTTTGCGTGTATTGAGCGGGACATTTGGGATAATTAATTTTATACCGACTATATAAATTAATTTACACCCCAAGGTTCTTATGAATAGTGCTTATCCTCTTAATCCTAAAATAATTATTGATTTGCATATATTTAATATTCGTTGTTTTGATTCATTAGAGGGTACGATCTTATATGGGTCTATATTCTCGGTGAGTTGGATAGCGGTATCATTTATATGGAAAATATTAATTATTGACGAAATCTACATCCCAAAAAATCGGGATTGACGATACCCTTAGAAGGATGTTTATAAGTTTTGACCGGACCAAACCTTATAGGTGGATTTGATTATCCGGCAGTCAAATAAGTTAAGCGCAAAGGATTAAGGAATATCAACATACCAATTAAATTAAATTGCCAGTAATTAGATTTAATTGGCGGGTATCGGAAATCTTAACGTGGGGAAAAATGGTAAGCATTTAATAACAGGAGCTCAATGCAAGAAAGTCTTGAGATTATGGGTCAAAGTGCAATTACAGTTCTTTAGTGGTGTGAACTGTAATTCAGTGTTTTATGAAAATTGTAGAAATCGCTAGTAGGTATTTGTGTTCCACTAGAAGTCTTACTCAAAATTACTCCCCAGGTCACTGCTATAACCCTATATATACGCGGGTAGACTGAACCAGTTTGAGTTTGATAGTTCATATATCGTATATTAGATATATCATATTTTATCTTTCTAGGCTTAAATATATCTGGGTTTTGTTAGTACGAGTTCTCGATAACCCGTAGCGCACACTATGTTCGAGGATCGCGTAAGAAAATAGAGTAGAAGATCTTACTAGAGGTTTAACTCGGAATCAAACCGTAGTTGAAGAATAGATCGACAAAAGGTATTCTTCTAAATTAACTTTGGTTGCATGGGTTTATTTTTTATCGTTCGACGCTAAAATTTTTATTTCGTGCCCGTTTCGGCGTTTGCCCGTCCAGTTAATTTTTTATCAAAAATTATTTGCGAAAATAATGATCTTGGCAGTATTGCCTCCAACAAAAAACCTCCGTTTAACGGGAAACCTTCCCTAAAGGGACAAATAAAAAATTCATAGTTAAGTAACCTCCCTCAAAAGGGGATATAAAGGGCCAGAAACCCTTGTAAATTGGCACTTTGGAACAACCACACAACATTAACCATACTTTTATAGTAACATCATGCTAGCTCAAAATATCATGGATAGCGCACTTAAAGTTAAAAAAATCATGCCTTTTAAAAATAACAGATTCATACGATCGTCAAACTGATCATAATTCAAAACATACGCTTCAAAGTATTTTCATGCATCATTTACATAAACTCAAGTTCAAGATAATGGCTAGGTACTCTCACCTTATCTTATATGCATATGAACCGAGCCTTTGTTAATGAGTTAAGCTTGCTCCTCGGGTAACAAAACTTTCATGCCTAGTAACTAAACATGACTTAACCGTCAACACGGAGTTTTACCCCCGTAGAATGAAGTACTAAAATAATTATGACCATTGAATGTTTTTATGATTTTATGGACCATGGTTACTTTCTTTTTAGATTTAAGGGGTACTACGCACTTGCCTAATCCTTCACTTGTTTAAGGATTTAACTTAGCTATTTATTACTCTCTTCCAATCATTAAATTTTAAAGTACCGCAATATTTTGAGGTACTTAGACTTGGAGTTGGATTATGATTTTTGGTGAAAATCTAGGTTAAAATATTCTCTACAACCTTTATGTTTTACACCAAGGCCAAAACCTAAGGGAACTAGATGAAAAACGTGACGGAAATGAAAACAGTTCAGCACTTGCTCAAAGAATTGGTCAGAAAAGTGACTCTGTTGGTCTCGGTTTTTTGATATCAGATCAAGTCCAAATGATCTCATTTGTACATATGTTCTAGCTCAATATGTTCCCTATAAGTTTCATGTTTAGAGATAAGGGTAGTTGTTTAGAACAAGTTAGATGTTTTAGCCATTTTAGAAAATAGGTTTTGTCAGCCGCCAAAACTCAGCAGAGCCGATTTTGGACAGTGGGTTTGAAACGGTTTTGGGGAATCATCCCAAGCTTTTAAGGTCTGATTTTTGGGTCTAAAGTATTTCAATATGTTAGCTACAAAGTTCGTGTAGACCACTTGTGGAATTGATCATTAAAAATAGGGAATTTGGGCTACACAAAAATATGTGACAGAAGTGTCCCTTGAGGGCTAAAACACAACAGAGAGTTTCAAAGGGGTTGTGACCTATCAAAACTCATTATTTTGTGCTCATTTTTTGGTGGGTAGCTATATATACATGTTTTATACAATGCTCTTGTTTTGGTCAAAACTCAGATCTCATTTTAAACTATGGTTTTTAGGTCTGCATTGTTGACTGGTCTAAAACTGACATACTTTAGTAGAATTGCAATATCTCGAGTTTTACTAACTCAAATGAGTTCAAACCAATTTTGGATGAAAGATAACACAAAAAATAGGTTTAGATACAAATAAAACGCTTAAAAAAATTTTCTACAATAAGTTATGATATTCCAAAGATCAGGACAGAAAGCTTAAAATGCTCAAAACTCGGGCCTATTTTGGTTCTAGCCTCCTAGTGTCATGTATGTGACTTTTTGACCAATTTTCTTTGTATACATGTGTTGTACTTCAATATATCAATGGCTTAGAGCTTATAGTAGTCATGGAACCCATGGAAAAACTCACACCAACTCACAACTTCATCATTCATTCCGAACAGCCCCAAGAACCAACCATGACGCCTTTATTTTTGAGTTTTCGGTTCTATATCTATGATTTGTGTTTCAAAATAATAAAATAGGTATTTGATATGTATAAAATCAGAAGTTTTAGAGCATTGATTACCTTGTTTAGAAGTTATTTTTTGGTAATGAAAAACCTTAGACTTAGCTTTCAAGCTCCATGGATGCTCCTTCTTCTTTCTTCTCTTTTCTTCTTTTTCTCTCTCTCTCTCTCTCTCTCTCTCTCCCCTCCTCTCTATATGCACGAAATTGTGAAGAAAAATGGTGGGTTGGGTATCTTTTTATAGCCAAAAGTCAAATAGGAAGCTTCCTAGGAAGTTTCCTTAACCATGGGTTAACTAACCTTAGTTACTTTAAACTTAACTTGAGTTTGTGAAACTTGCTCACCAAGTTTTGGCACATTCTCCTAGGTTAACCACTTGAGTGTGTATATATATAATTGTACATATAATATATATATATATATATCAAAATAATTTTCTTCATTTAATTGTAAGAGAAAGTTTAGGTATTTTCATATTAGTTCGTTTCTTGACTTTTCGAGCGTAATTCTTGTCTTAAATTACTTAGACTTATAACTTTGAATTTTTATCCTCAACATTAAGGTTTTAATACATGCTTGTGTGGTTCTCACTCTATCTCGGGTCTCGGGCTTAAAAAGGTTAAACGGTCAGACTAGTTCTTTTTACCGAACTTAGATTCGAGATATCATTTCTTTTGAGATTTTCTTTCTTTTTTATTCATATCTTGAGTTCGGGTTATTACACTACCAGTAAAAGAAAAGAAGAGGAAGGAAGGAAAACTTTGAGTTTTTCCTGGAGAAGTAGAGGACTTATAGCAAAGGAAGTGGTCACACCTCGATGGATGGCGTCTAGGCCAATCAAAGTATTGGCAAGTATCACTGGAACGAAGTCCTTTCCCGACTACATCTGACCAGCAATGTCGACTAGTAGGTGTGAGTGTAATGTGATCCCAAGATGGGGTGAATTAAATATTTAAAATTTTCTTTCAAGATATTCAATTTAAAACATACAATATATTTTCTCTTGATCTTATTTGGATAAGCAAGTATTCAATCAAACATAATTATAAAGAGTTTGAAGGTTAGAGAGAATGAAATCGAGATTTTTACAAGGTTCGGCGCACGAGCCTACGTCCTTATCTCTAGCAACACGCTTGAGGATTTTCACTAGTCCCTCCTTATAGGCGGAGAAGACTTTACACCAAGAGCGTACGAGCTCTTAAACCCAAGTGACATTCCATCACTTGAACAAGGCTATGACCAAGCCTCAATAATAATTTGATGAAGAAAGCGTATAAGAGTGGGCTCCTTCAATGAGCAAGTGAGTTCAACACTATGGTACACTAACTCACTCTCAAGAAGTATATCAAATGAAGCTTAAGGAAATTTTCTAAGTATTTCTCTCAAATATGAACAAATGCAAGAGATTTGAATGCACAAGAGTGAGTAATGAGAGAGTATGATGATAGATAACTTCTTAGTACTTTTAAGTTCTAGTAATGGGATCTTTTTATAGCTAAAAGTTCGAGCTAGCCGTTGAGGGTAAAAAGATAGTTTATCATTTCAGGTCAAACTATCCGTTATAAAGTCAGATTTGACTTCTAGGATAATTCAGTCGATTGAGGTGGCTTGGTCAGTCGACTGAGGTGCCAATTTAAAGCAACTCCAAAATTTCAGTAGCTTCTCAGTCGCCTAAGGGCTAAATTTCAGTCGCTTGAACTCAAAAGTGTTCCATTCAGTCGACTGAATTTTTGTCTTAGTCGACCGAACCTTGAAGGTTCATAAAATTACTTTTCTAGTAGGTTTTCAATTGACTGATCCTAGTGATCCAGTCGACTGAATCTTATCGGTTCAATTTTCATTCCTTTTAGCTGACTGATTTATCTCGAGATGAATGAAAACAAGGTCTTCATGAATTTTGTTATCTTTAAGTCACAAGATAAACTTGTTGAAATACTTTTCAAATTAAACTCAAGTTTGGTTACTTCACAAAACATTTCAAATGACATTTCAAACTCAAGTTTTTTTGGTTGCTACAAAAATATTTTATTATTTTGGAAAAATGATATGCATGAGTCCTATAGTCCAATTTTTGGTTTTCTATGAGCTTTAAATGATATGATCATGAGATTTGTGAACTTACATGGATCCTATCTTAGAATCTAAACTTAATCTTCAATCCTTCGCCTTTTGCATTGTTCCAAAAACTCATTGCCAACATATTTATCTTGAATTTGCTTCATAGCTTTGACTTTATATCTTTAATTATGCTAAACATGTATTTTCTATAAATGATCTCAATTTGCACAATTAGATACTTAGATTTTTTATCATCAAAATGGTCATTGGAACCTTGTTAGGCCAACGGTAGGGATCTAACTTGTCCGTTAGGAGAAACTAGGAGGTAAAGAGCAAGTAGGCAGAAGCACAAGGTATAACGGCGTTGTAACTAAAAGATGAGGCTACCAAGGTTGCCAATAAGACAAAATCTATCTATGATCCAAGGAATGTTGAGGCAATCATTAGATATCAGGAGAGAAGCATGTTTCTTGGATAAGCTACAGAGCCACATCTTTTGCTGCCGATAGGAGAGAAAAGGAGTAGGCACTACAACAAGATGGTAGCGAACTCCTCTACAGTGGGGCGTAACTCCTCAAGATCGAAGCGAAAAACATGAGACTGCGGTTCCCATAGTTGTGTAGCGGCCCTTATTAGTGGCTTGTTGATTTTGACGGCCCTTAGCGAGAATAGGAAGTTGATTACAAATAAAGCAAAGTTAAGGCACTCAATGGACGAAAACTCCTCTATCCATGTAGAGAGTGAACTATGAAAGGAGGCCATTATGCTGAAAGGGACGAGGAGTGAAGGGCCCCAGTCTGCCTTTTATAGGGCATAAGGAAGATAGGCACCACACGGTTCAGAAACATTGAAGATTCTCGTGATCGGAACCCTGAAAGGTCACGACCATAACCTTTAAAGGCATGACCGCAATTGTCAAATAGGTCGCAACCTTTTCTTTGTTGCGGTCGTGTCCTTCTTTAATGTTCTGTCATATGATCGGAAGTTCCAAACGTTGTGCTAGCAACCTTTGAAGGTTGCAGGTGTACTTTTTCATGTACCTTTCTGTACCCTTTTGTTCCCTTTTTGCTAAAAAAATCTTTATATTTTCTATCGTTTGTTTAACTTTTATGCTTTCAGATATGTTTTCCATTTTGGTTAAGAATAAAAGTAAAATTTTTGCAAAACTTAGTTTATAACTCGAGATTTGTATCATGCAGTGTATAGCTAAGACATTTTAAATAATAATAAAGATACAACTTTTCATGTAAAAGATAAAGGCAAAACCATGTTTCCATAAATGGCTCGAAGGCTCGAGCGTATGTGAAGCTGTAGTCCCCTAGCCCATCATAAAAAAAAACAACTAGGCACGTAGGCCTGAAAGACTAAATGTAACTAAAGCTATGGAATAAGTAAAGTTAGACATAGGGGGAGGGAGATCTCTCTCAGCTCTCTCTCTCTCTCTCTTGTTAGGGTTGGTATACTGAAAATCATGTTTTTAGTATTTAATTTAATTTTAATAAAATTAATTTTTTATTTTATGAGAATCTTTATGAGTAATGTATGTATATCATTTTTTTAATATTATGCATGGATGTCCAATATTTTGTTAAATATTTAATCTGACATGTAGAGTATAGCTTGCACACAGAAGATCAAATTTTAGGTTCTTACAGAATATAAATTTTATGTTCATAGTTTAAATGAAAATGGACATACCATTGGTACGACTGTAGTATAGAGTATTAGTAGGCCTGTCTTGGTTATAGAGAACAGATAATAGCGTCGTCTATTATTCCGACTCTTTGTACTAGTACACTTTGTGTGTATTGAACGGGACATTTGGGATAATTAATTTTATACTGACTATATAATTTAATTTCTACCCCAAGATTATTATGAATAGTGTTTATCTCTTTAATCCTGAAATAATTATTAATTTGTGTATATTTAATATCTGTTGTTTTGATTCATTAGATGGTGCGATCTTATATGGGTTTACATTTTTGGTGAGTTAGATAACGATATTATTTATATGGTGAATATTAATTATTGACAGAATTCACGTCCTAAAAGATCGAGATTGACGATACCCCCTTAAGGATGCTTATAAGTTTTGACCGAACCAAACCCTGTAGGTGGATTTAATTATCCAGCGATCAAATAAGTTAAGCGAAAGGGCTTAAGAAATATCAAGATGCCAATTAAATTATATTGTCAGTAATTAAATTTAATTGGCGGGCATCGAAAATCTTAACGTGGAGAGAAATAGTAAGCGTTTAATAACTAGAACTCAATGCTATATGAACTTGACATTATGGGTCAAAGTGCAATTATAGTTCTTTAGTTGTGTGACTTGTAATTCAGTGTTTTATGAAAATTGCAGAAACTGCTGCTGGTTTTCCATAATTACAGATATCGCTATGAGGTTTTCTTAATTGCAGAAATTGCTAATATGTGTCTATGTTCCACTAGAAATCTTACTCATAATTACTCTATAAGTCCTTGTTGTAGCCCTATAAATATGCGAGTAGACTGAACCAGTTTCATAACTTGTTTTCCATGACTAAAGCTATCCAGGTTCTGCCGGTACACATTCTTGGTAGATTGTAGCCCACTTTACATTCAAGAATCACATAAGAGAATAGAGTAGAAAATCTAATAGAATGTTCAACTCGAATTCAAATCGTAGTTGAAGATTCGACCGATAAAAATAAATTTTTCTAAATTAACTTCGGATGTACAGATTTTATTTTGATCGTTCATCGTCAAAAGTTTTGATCTGGAGCCCATTTTGGTGTTTGCCCATCCATTTAATTTCTTTTAGATAATTGTTTGCAAAAATAAAGATTTTTTTTTCAGTTTTGCCTGTTACAATTAGTATCAGAGCTGGTTTATTTTTTATTTTCGGTTATCAAGACTAGATAGTTTTAGAATTGTTACTAACTTTTTTCTGTAGGCATTCTAATCCTAGTTTTATGATCGTCATTAATTCATGTTTGATTGAATGATTTGTGAATGATGATTATTTCGTTTAATCACGGGAGTTAACCGTGATAGAACGAATGTGAGCATTCGGGACATATGATCAATGCAATAGTTAGTTTTTATTTTTAAAATATCTGTTTAGATTATTTAAGAATAGGTTGATTATATCTAAGAATACGAAGAACGTCAATGGTACCGGCGGTGGTTCAGGATTTATGGGCCACGGATTGCGGTAAGGTTTTTAATGATTTTAAATGGTTTTTTTTGGTGAATTTTTCCGCAGCATTTATGAATTAAAAATAGCATAAAAAATAAGTCAAAATAGCAAGGAAAAATCACCAAAATAGCCCAGTTTCGCCAGTTTTACCAGTGGCGGTTCGGCGGCAATTTTGATATTTTTGTACTATTTTTGGGATTATTTTTTGGGAAATTTTTTAAATATAAACTATCAGTAAAATGTACCTCAAAATACTGTCAAAAATAAAAAAAAAACAAAACAAAAATCACAATCCAAACAGGCGACAAATAGCAACAACAATGGTGGCGCAGTGGTGCGGCTGTAGTGGTTTTAGGCTGGTTTTCTAGCCTTTCTTGGGTAATTTTCCATAATTTTTTTAACAATTTTTTTTTTATATTTTGAGAGCTTTCTATTGATATAATACTCGGAAAAAATGGAGCTCAGATGATGCGGCAGGAGTTGCCTGAAGGTTGTGGCTAGGTGGCGCCAGTGGTGGCTGGTGGTGGGCCAGTGATTTCTCTCTCTCAGGGTTGTTTTATGTTGATTTTTTTGATAAATACGAGACTAATTTGCTCTATATTGGTATATCAGATGGTATTAGAAAAGTTTGATGCAGTCAGCACACAGGAATCAGAGATAAAAGAGGATTATTACAGCTTATCCTCTTCGGGAGACTGAAATATTTCAGCGTTTCACTTGGATTATAAAATCGGGATATATGCATCGTGTTTATATATATATATGAACTGTGTGGATGATTGCATATCTATTTTATTGATCCTGTTAATTTAATTAATTCAAAAATTCTATTTTAAATATTTTGTAATGTAAAATAAAATAAATTTTTTCTAATTCATTAATTTTAATTAAATAGAAAATTTTTAGATATTTTATTTTTTTATAAAATATCACGTTTAAAATGATTTTTTTAAAAATCAGATAACTTAGAAAAACGTGAGAATTAATTCTATTTTTTGAATTAATTAAATAAATAAATGTTTAATCGAAATAAATTATTATTTTCTTAAAAATATAAAATAAAAAATAAAATAAATAAATGTCTTTAATCACTATATTAGCTGAAAAGCTGGAGAAAAAAATTGTGTATTTATTAAATTTTATTTCTTACGCATTTAAACACGAAAATATTGTTTGATAAATCAGAATTTTTAAAATTATGTACACGAAAATATGTTTAATTTTTTCAGATCGTGTGCCTTTCGAAATTAATAAATTTATTTTAATTAAATAAATTTTTATAACGCTAAAAATATTTTAAAAATCTAAGTGGGAGAGAAAATTTATTCACAGATAAATTTCGCGGTCTCCATCATCAGTTTGTAGGCAATGCAATTAAATTCTGTGTGTCGGCAGTAAGGCCTTCTTGCTCAACGGATAGATTAATTGCGGTATCGCCAGTACAAACCTCTTTTAGGGATAAATTTAAATAATTGTTAGTGTGGATTACTTCTCCATCTGAAGGGTTCATTGCGAATGGATTAATTTGAGATTAGGTGATGGTTAACACTTAGCTATATATAATAGTATTTTCTCTATCTGAGTTACTGCTATTATATACCGAACCGAGACTATGTCATCTATTTAATTTTACTTGGCATGGTTTGTTGCCTACTGTAGGCACCCCAATTTGACCCCACCTATTCTTACGTGGATCTGATGATAAAAACAGGTGGAACAAGTGCTTCAGTTCGATCCTCGGGAAGTGATCCAAGCTCGGAATTTGAACTTTAACCTTGAAAAACCTTTAAAACCAATAACTTGTTGTCCAAGCAATTCCCAAACATGGCGACCGCTAACTCTATTATGACAACCGCCAATAGAACCTTGTGGAACCTTTTCCAACATAGCGATCGCCAATTCCAACATGGCGATCGCCAATTCCAACATGGCGATCGCCAACTCACATTGTGGTGGCCGCCAAGCCCAAATGACCTGACGTGTCTAAAAACGTGTCAATATCTCATTGGTTGAAAAATTCTATAAATACCATACCTCTGGTACGTTTTCAAGGACAGAAAAATTAGAGAGAAGTTTAGTGAGAGAAATTCTGCCGAAATACCGAGTAATTCCGAGCCCTGACGCCGAAATCCTGCCAAAATACCATAAGCTAAGTCTCTGAAATCCTGCAACCCTAGCTCGGATCACTACCCGAGGATTGGAGCATTGGAGCACATCCCCCAATTTGAGGAGTCTGTAACAATCCAAGTATTACGCTCGGATCCCCGATTATTTTAGCTCCATCTTCTCTCTGTTGGAGTGATCAGGTTAATTTTCACGTATTTATTTCGATTATACTCTTGTTTTGCTTACTAGTTATTTCATTTATGTTTAAATTCATGTTCATTTCATTTACGTTTAAATTCATGTTTTAGCTTATGTAGTTTATTTGTTTCCTTAATTTACTTACTTACATTTTAAGTTTATTATAAATTGTAAAATCATTGAATAGTGCTAATATTTTTTACAATTACAATTTATCAATATTGTTAATTGTTATAATCCAATGCACTTACATAAAAATGGTTGTAATAGTCAATATTACATCTATTTAAATTCTAATATTTCATTCTTTTTTTTTTCTTTTCTTTTCTTTTACTTTAATTTAATGTTCTAGCCTTTAACTTTCTTTTAGTCTAAATTTCACTTTAATTG
Source organism: Heliamphora exappendiculata (assembly GCA_034768845.1). Lineage (NCBI taxonomy): Eukaryota > Viridiplantae > Streptophyta > Magnoliopsida > Ericales > Sarraceniaceae > Heliamphora > Heliamphora exappendiculata. Next base: position 16,469 of record JAOTRH010488075.1, read on the forward strand.
CATTTTATTTTATTTTCTTGTCCTAATTAGTTTAATACTCAATTTTATTTTCTTCTAATTTAGTGTTTACTTTATTGTAGCATTACTTTAATTTTACTTTTTTTATAGCACTTTATTTATTAATTTAAAATTTTCTTTATAGTATTTTTATTTTCTCTTTTCTTTAGGTTTTAATTTTATATTCCATTTAAATACTAGCATTTCTTCTCCTTTAATTCTAATTTAATGTTCCTTTGCTAAAACCAAAAATCATAGAAGGTTTTTAAGTTAATTTTCATCTTTAAACAATTCATAATTTTTTCTTTTAAAATACTCCATTATTCTTTCCATTTCTTCTATTTTTTTTCTCTTTTATTCTCTTTTAAAATGTAAAATATTGATAACTAAATCTTCTTAACTTATCTTTTATAATATTTTTCTTTTCGTTTATTTGACAACAACAAAAAAACGCAAAAATATGAAGATATCTTCTCTTATTTTATTACTTTCATTTTTTATGTAAATAATTAAATTTTCTTCTTAAATAACATTTTCTACCCTTGTCAAATCTATTTTTTTCCTTTTAAAATTTTAAATTCTCTTTTGTTACAAAACTCTTATTTTAAATTTCTTTGTTAAATGGACTTTCCTTTAATGTAGTATTTTTCTCTTTTATGCATCTCTTATTTTAAATTTCTTATTTCTTTATTGATCCATCATGTTAATGTTAACCAAGTTAATTTTGATAATATGCAAGTTTTAGTTTCTTTATTTGGAAGCATGTTTAGGATAATTTGATTTTTCTTTTATAGCAAATCCATGTTTAGGTAGTTTTGTCAATTTCTAGCATATTTTTTTTTATTTTAATCAAATCATGCTAGTTTAGATTATTTCACTATTATTACATATGGATATGTGCTTCATGTATCCCTTAGATAGAAATTGCATGCCATAGGATTTAGAGTTTTTCTTTTGACACTTATTTGTTTTGAAGTGTTATGTACATATTTTATGTATTTTCTATACTTGATTTAGAATGTTCCCTTTTCACCTCCTATTTTCTTTATTTGCATGCATTTGAGAAATCATATTAAAGAACCTATAATGATTAGTAGAGGCCAACCTTACGATAGGAGAACGGGGTGCCTAACACCTTCTCCAATTCGTACCTTAGCCCATGAACCCTCTTTCTCTAGTTAACGTTTTAAAGATCAGTAGCTGATTTTGTTTTTCTTAGTTTTTCTAAAAAATTAGGAGGCGACTCTATTTTCAACAAAAATAGATTTTTAAAATTTGATTTTCAAGGTGTTAAAAGATTTTTCTAAATATTATTTGAATTCCTTATTTTTGAATATTTTTCAAAATGACCCCCAAATCCCATCGCCACAGTATTTTCTAGCAACTCCGCTGGGGATTGGCTTATAAAATCAAATAAGAGGGTTAGACTTAAAAATATTATTGGTTCTTAATATGTATCTCTCATCTGCATTTTTGCATTCATATGCATTGTTCTTCAAACCCCCATGCCTAGTCGACCTGATGCCCTGAACATTAATTCGTTTCGGGAATTGTTGGGAAGACGGGCAACCCTTGCTGACTGTACGCTATTATAGCTGCAGTAAAAGAGTTCGGGCGTACTGTTTGACCATGTTCTACATGGGAGGTATATACCCGGCTCTATTCAGAAGGTACCCTTTTCAATTGACCAAAGCCGACCTTTTGCATATAGTAAACTTAAAACTCTCTATTAGGTGATGCTGACCCTAGTAAGATTATGTGTTTTCTTTATTGTATGTTTTGATTGCTATTGTTAGACTTGCTTGTTCAGTTTAGGCTAGTTCTTTCACCAATTTCGACTTGAATTTTCTGTTATCTTTTGCTTAGGCTAGCTTTTTCTTCGGTTTCTTACCCGAGTTTTGTTTCTCACAACTTTTGATTTTTCTTACCGTCATCATGACCATGTTTCGTCTTAGCTCCTAGGGTGGTTTCTCTCTCCTCTGAGATCTTCCCAGGTCATTAGTTTCCTCCCCTTGACATAAGCTCGTTTCTTTCAAATTCTTGTAATACCTTCGAGAATTATTCCTCTACCGTCATGCTTTTTTAGGTTGAACCAATCTGGTGAGCATAGCTTTGTTTCTTGCCGGAGTGCTATCCATTTTTAGGCAAACCTTCCTCCTAGATTTTAGTTGATCTCCTTTTTAGCTATCATAGTGGTTTTTGAGTCATCTCGTTATGCTGCCCATGTGAGCCTGGCAGGGGCATTATTATTTGCTATTCGCTGCCAGAATATTTGCCTGGGAAGTTTTTAATACTAGTCATTTCGTTTCTACAATCTAGGCTTCTCTGTGGGATTACCATTGAGCCAAGAAAAGTGCAGTCAATACGTATTTGGAAAAGATCAGTGACATGAAGACTTTGTAGGATACCCGAACAGCCGACTGAGTTAGCTGAAATGGCAAAAAATAAGATGAATCTAGTAGCCCTAATGAGGATGATTGCTGATATACAGAGAGCCGTAGAGCAGTAGACCCAGGCTCAAGTGCAATATCAGGCACAGATTCGGGCAATTCAGGCCCGTATCCCTATTGCGAATGGACAACCAGATGAGATGAACGAGAATGGAGAAGACTTTTGAGATGACAACCAAGTCCCCGATGGGCCGCAAGTTGCCCCACCAACACTATGGAACCCTCGTTAGGTGATAGTTGAGGAAGAAAACACTGCGCAGTTTAAAGAATCTACACTGATTGAAAAGATTGAGAGGATGAAAAAGGTCCTCAGAAGAGCCAAATGGGTCAAGGAATACATGCTCAATGTAGGGGGCTCTGCTTGTTCCCAGATGCGAAATTGCCAGAAATGTTCAAAATGTAAGACATGGAAAAATTTGACAGAACCGGAGATCCTAGAATTCATCTCCGAATGTACGTTGGTACCTTGTCGTCAATGGGGATTGATGACCAATTGAAGGCTCAACTCTTTCACCGATCTCTTTCTTGAGCAGCCCAGAAATGATTTCTCTCTCTTGATGTAGCCAAGATCAGAACTTGGGAAGACATCGCAACAATTTTTATCATCCAGTATAGTTACAACGTCCAACTGGATGTAAATACCTGAGAGCTCGAAACAACCCGATAGGAGAATAGAGAATCTTTTATGGACTTCCTGACCCGATGGAGGGGTAAGGCCGCTAAGATGACAAATCGGCCTTCGAAAAAGGAGCAAGTAAGGATGGTGGTGAAAAACCTATAGTCTCCGTTAAAGCGTTACTTGATCACGCAGCCACTCTCCACATTCGAGCAATTATTTGATGTCGGGGTTTAGATAGAGGATGCTACCTAGTCTGGAGATATTGAAAAAGATGAGCCAAGCCAGAAACCACCAAGAAGGACCGTCCCTATAACCAACCAAAATCAATCCGCTACTCGCTCCGGCGAGGTGAATCTTCTGAATCCTTCTACCCACCCGACGAATAACCTTCAGTAGTCAGACAATGGCCAATAGCAACAAAAGCCCAGAAGGATCTTTACCCCCCTCAATATCTCTTTGTCCACCACCCTAAATCGACTCGTCGAGAAAGGGCTTATCAAGCCACTGGACCCCATGCCTGTTCTTGATCCCCTACCGCCAAGGTTCTACGCTTCCCAATACTGCGCCTTTCACCAGGCCATGGGCACCTAACTAAAAAATGTTTGAGACTCCGGCACGAGATCCAAAACCTCATTGGTAACAAGGTGATCCCACCACCATTCGTCACCCCAAAACCAAATGTCACTACTAACGCACTGCCAAATCATACTAGGCAGGCTAGGATAAATTACATGTCTCTAGGAGAATTGGAGGACCCGAGTCAGCACATCTGCTCAACATACCTACCCCGCCCTCATGTTTCAATAACTGAGAACCAAACAGTATGTTCATTCATGATGATTAGAGGCAGTCATAACAGGATGGAAGAATAGAATGATGATGCCTGGGAATGGTATCAACCAATGATCCAAACCTACCAACAAGAGGAGGAACGCAATGAAGAGGATGACTGGCTATTGGATTACCTAACTCGACCTTATAGGTTCGGTCATGTACTTGATGGAATCACCCTTCCCTGACTTTTTGAGGAAGAAATACATGTTAACGACATGCAATCCTATTGGCTAGTTAGGGTTGTGTTGAAATCTGATGGGACCAAATGGATCAATTTTTGGGCAGCTTGTGAACAGCAAGTAAATTTTATTGAAGATGACATATGGGAAGAAATCGATAACACGTGGGCTATCGAAGATGACCAGGAAAGACGGGAAAGGGAAGCCATTAGTGACCTAAATGATTTGTGGGCATTCGAAATCCCTCTACATATAAATGAAGTAAGATAGACTGATAATGTGATACCAGGGTTATGGGACCCCGAAGACGGTGTGGAACACCTAACTAAAAGTGGACGACACTTTAAGCCAGCTCAGCTAGAGAAAAGATAGCCAAGTGGAAAAGAGAAGAAAACAGAGAAAGAGGAGGAAGATAATGCCGTATTGAGACAGTTGAAAAAGACACAAGCCAACATCAGCATTTGGGGGCTACTGATGGCCTCGCACAAGCACAGGCAAGCTGTGTTGAAAGTTTTGAAAAAAGCCAGCGTGCCGATAGAAGCCACCCCGGAACAATTGATCGAATTGATTCTGCCAACTATTGAACCAAAAGTCATTTTCTTTTCTGATAAGGATTTGCCCACTGAAGGAAAAAGTCACAACAAGCCGCTCCACATCACTATCAAGTGCTTGGAAAAATGGGTCTACCTTGAATGTTTGCCCATTGAGAACAGTCATCTGCTTGGGGATGAGGCCCAACCAATTTACTCCCTGAAATCAAGGAGTACGGGCCTACGACAACACCAGAAGGGACGTACTGGGACTGGCATCCTTCGCTATTTCAGTGTGACCTTTGGAAACGTCAGTAGAGTTTCACGTGCTAGACGTACCAGCTTCCTTCAATCTGCTGCTAGGCAGGCCATGACTACATGACCCGAATGTTCAGGCAGTGCCGTCTACCCTTCACCAAAAATTAAAATTGATAAAGAATGGGGCAGTCCTGACCATTCATGGAGAGGACAGTATTCACTCTCCGAAAGAAGGAGAGAGTACAACTCTACTAGAAGTTCAGCATAGTGAAGATGATGTGTTGCTCAGTGGTTTCCAATTCGATGAAGCACAGGCTGTTCAGACGCTGATGAATGAAGCAAAAAGGTATGTCAACACACGAGCTTTAATGATGATGAGGAAAATATCTTTCTTCCCGGGCATGGGATTGGGACGTAAGCTGCAGGGAATCTCGGAACCCATTCAGGTATTGCCAACTTCACACCGTTTTGGTCTTGGGTATGAGCCAACAGAAGAAGATCTGGAAAGGTCTAGAAGGGGACAAAAGGCCAATTATTTTGGGACGCTCAATGGATACTTCGTCAAGGAAGGGAAAGATTTCTCGTATTGTGGCTTTTCATAACCGTGGATTGACGAAGAGACAAGTCAAAAGCTGCCAGGATTGGAGATCTTTTTCAGCCGCCAGCTATCTGACATAGAGGAGGAAGAAACAGTGGAAGGAGAGAAGGAAGAAAAGAATGTTCAGAAAGAAGATTGGGCTGAAAGATTCGAAGGTACCAACCTGGGAGTGCTGTTTAACGAGAAGATGACTCAGCTGCGTATAACTGAATCGGACTGTTTCATGATGGGCTTTCTCGCACAGGCAGATTGCACCAAACTCATCGTCGATGCGGCCACAAAGGAAGTAAAGAATTGGTCCATTGAGTCTTCTGGTGTGCAGGTCATCTATCCTAAGTCCAAGTTTGAGTTGGAGTCAGTAATTGAGGGCACGTCTGTTAGTGCTCCTCTTTCTGATTTTACCATTGAGTTTGTAATTCTCACTGTTCTTAATAAAATGAACAAGATTTTCGGTTACTCTGCTTTGTTTGATTTATTTCATATGCTTTCTGACGATTTTGAATTCGACGGGGATATCCCCGAAAAAATAAAACTTTTGATAAAAAGAGAAGAAAAAATGCGTGCCCAACCAATAATTGAAGAAACTTTGTCAATAAATTTGGGTAATGAAACTAACCCGCAAAATGTTTAAATTGGTTCTTCTTTATCCTTAGTCGATCAAGAATAATTAATAACTTTATTAAAAGAATTCAAAGATGTGTTTGCATGGTCTTATGAGGATATGCCCGGAATTGATCTCGACATTGTCCAGCACCATATCTCCCTATACCCCGATGCTAAATCAGTCAAACAAAAATTAAGACGTATCCGACCAGAATGGGCTATAAAAATCAAAGAAGAAGTTGCCAAACAGATCAATGCTGGATTTCCAATGGTAACTGAGTATCCGAAGTGGGTAGCCAATATAGTGCCAGTTATAAAAAAGGACGGTCGTATCCGGATCTACGTGGATTTTGGGATCTCAACAAGGCTAGCCCAAAAGATGATTTCCCATTGCCACACATCGACGTCTTGGTAGACAGTACAGCGGGGCATGCCTTGCTATCATTCATGGACGGTTTTTTTGGGTACAACCAGATTCTGATGAGTCCCGAAGATAGAGAAAAGACAACATTCACCACGCCTTGGGGCACCTATTGTTATCGTGTAATGCCATTCATTCTAAAGAATGCAGGGGCATCCTATCAAAGGGCTGCCACTACTTTACTACATGACATGATACATAAGGAGGTCAAAGTGTACGTGGATGATATGATAGTCAAGTCTAAGGATCAAAATGGCACATCATAGCACTGCAAAAGTTATTTGAAAGAATTCGAAAGTACAGGATGCAGCTCAACCTGCAAAAGTGTGCATTCGGAGTCACTGCCGGAAAGATGCTCGGATTCATGATCACTCAAAGAGGCATTGAAGTCGATCCTTCAAAGATTAAGGCGATCTTGGACATGCCTCCTCTGAGGACCGAACGAGAGGTCAGGGGGTTTCTGGGAAAGATTCAGTTCATCAGCCGATTCATCACAAAATTGACTACTACCTGCGAGCCACTCTTCCGTCTGCTGAAGAAAGGAGTTGAATTTGAATGGGATCACAAATGTCAAGACGCCTTTGACGCTGTACGTCAATATCTGCAAAATCCACCTGTTCTAGCTCCTCTTGAACCTGATAGGCCATTGATCCTCTATTTGTCAGTGACCGATTCATCTATGGGATGTATGTTGGCACAAGAAGGTAAAACTGGAATAGAAAATGCTGTCTATTACTTACGCAAGAAGATGATCGGGTTAGAAATACGGTACACGCCATTGGAGAAGACATGCTGGGCCTTGGTTTGGGCTTCTCGAAAACTAAGACATTACATGCTATCTTTCACAGTGAACATCATCTCTTGGATGGACCCATTGAAGTATCTGTTTGAAAAGCCAGCATTGACAGGAAGGCTAGCCCGATGGTTATTGTTACTATCCGAGTTTGATCTCCAATATGTCACCCGAAAGTCAGTCAAAGGCAGAGCAGTGGCAGAAGTTCTGGCCGACCAACCAATTGAAGGGGATGAAGACACAGAATTCCAATTTCCCGACAAACAGCTAATGAAAGTTAAGGATGACAAATGGACTCTATCTTTTGATGGTGCATCCAATCAATACGGTTATAGTGTCACCCCCAATGATTCACATGTTCCGTTGTCCCTAAAACTCAATTTTGAAATCACCAACAATCAGGCTTAGTATAAAGTATGTTTAGCAGGATTGGAGGCAGCCTTAGAACTAGGGGCAAGGAAACTGGAAGTCATTGGAGACTCAGCCCTGGTAGTTTCGCAAGCAAGAGGAGAATGGAAGGTCAGGGATTTAACCTTAATTCTCTACCATTAAGAGCTAGAGAAACTGATACCGTGTTTTGAATTAGTAATCTTTACCCACGTACTGAGACTGCAGAACAAGTTCGCCGATGCACTGGCTACCCTAGCATCCATGATTGACATATTACCCGGAGTGCGGATGAGACCTATGATAATAGAGCAGAAAAGAAAGTCGGCATACGAGATGACAGCTGCTGTTGAAGAAAGCACTGACGGCCTTCCATGGTACTTTGGCATTCAAAACTTCATAGAGAAAGGAGAATATCCCAAGTTC